>JAEANM010021755.1:0-11765 GCA_017656035.1 Myanophis thanlyinensis
TTTCTTTCTCATAATGTGTCCAAAGTATGATACTTAGAGCCTGGTCATTTGAGTGAGTTGCAGATTGTAGTATAATTTTTGGAATATAGGTATAGGTAGTCCTCAACTTACAACCACAACTGAGTCCAAAATTTCTGTTGCTAAGTTAAACATTTGTTAGGTGAATTTTGCCCCATTTTATGATCTTTCTTTTCACAGTTGTTAAATGAATCACTGGAGTTGTTAGCAATACAGTTGTTAAGTGAATCTGGCTTCCCCATTGACTTTGCTTGTCAGAAGGTTGCAAAAGGAGAATCATATGGTTCCAGGACACTGCAACTGTCATAAATATGAGTCAGTTGTCAAGTACGTTACCTGAATTTTAATCACATGACATGGGGATGCTAAGCAGTCATAAGTTTGAAAAATGGTCATGTCACTTTTTTCGATGCCTTTGTAACTTTGAATAGTAACTAAATGAACTGTTGTAAATTGAGAACTACCTATATATGAAGAAAGAAAATGTTATGTTTTCCCTGACTTCATGCTACTTTTAATATTAGTTAAATAGATGTAGATTTCTGAAGTGATTTAACTTTCTGTGGTATATATGAATAAATTACACATCGAGGCATAAAATATCCATAATATAATTACAATGAAATAAAAAATTAAAACCAGTAATCTAATCAGAGTAATCTAAACACTCATGTGGTAGTTGTCAGTTAATGAATAGTGTTTCACCTTGCTTCTGGAATATCAACAGTAGAACTAATTTGGCTTCCTGGAGATTGGTTAAGAGGGGCATTTAGGCTCAAACAGCAAAGCACAGCACAGATTTATCTCCTTGAAAAGCAATTCAGAGTTTCCCCGTGTAATGTTTTAAAGATAGAAAAGGTTTGTTTTCTCTTTAGGTTGTGCATGACTAAATATGTAAGTAGCATTTGACCAAACTTAGTATACAAACTGATCTTTCTCCCTCTTGCTTCTGACTTGTAATGTAGAAAATTGATGTATGGCCTAATGGCTGTCCTTTTCAGAGATGACCTGTCTCTCTACTTGCAATAATAACTCTTCTGCCATTATATCAGTGTGCTAGTCTTAAGCTATTGCTAAGGGTATCGTTATTACAAATTTCTCAATTCTGAAATCTTATTACTCAAGTCTTCCTTGAAACCTGCCTAGAAACAGAACTTCAAACTTACTGATGGGTCTTTGTTTTCATTCATCATCATCATCTTTCTTCTCTGGGGATCTGTGCTGGGGTAAATTGATCCCACGTTGCATTGTCTTCTTCCATGCATAGCAACCTCTATACTGACCCAGTGAGCTGGAGTCATCCAAGAACCTCCATTTTTTCAGCAGTATGAAACAGACTATTTTTTTGTTTACTTTCACTTACTAGCCTTTTTTTCCTCCTCTTTCTCTGAATCCAGCAACAACTACTACTCTCTTGTTGCCAGCTTTTTAACCTATTTGAACTTTTTCTCCTCCCTGTAAGAAATTCTGATTATTGCAAAAAAACACTTCCAGCTCTTTCCTATTTCAGCTGCAAGTTATGGTCTGTATGTCTGGGGGATCATGTAGCAGGAGGGCAGATGGTGTTAATTGTCACACAAGTCTATTTTATAATAGGAGGGGGGCTGGTTTATGAGAAAATATCTCTTCCTGGCCATAGTCCCCATTTTTTAATTTTTGCCATTCACATTTCATTTTCCCCTCTTTTTGCATCATTTCTTTAATTATTCTGTTCCACCATTTCTTTAATATTAGTATAACTCTTGTCCTGCAGTGAGTTCTCCTATGGCGAGTTAGCCCTGGTAAATTGTCATAGACGCCTGCTGGAATGCCATATTCCTTCCAACTAACAAAGCTTTTTTACTTTATAGAACTTATTCCAAATAGAGTGTTTCTTGCGTGTCTAGATTTATCCTAAAACTCCATAGAAAAATAAAACATGCAAATAGAAGTTGTATGATTTACAGACAGTCCCCAGTTTATAACTACAATTGGGAGCAGAACTTCTGTTGCCAAGCTAGGCAGTTGTTTTATGAACTTTTGTCACCATTGTTAATCTACACTCTCTAACTCTAGTGCTTTTAAGTGACAGAAATAGTTTTAAAGAAAAGATATGATTATTTTCCACAGCTTTTAAAAGTGCCAATACAGTGTGATTCTGAAAATCTGCAGGAAGAAAAAGTTGGAGAGTTTTGTAAATGTAGGATAAAAATCTGTTGAACAATAGAGATATTATGCTTAAATTGTGGTTTAACATGTCAATCTTGGTGGGGTTTCAAAATAGATCCATATACAGGTATAGTAGGTAGCTGCAATATTTTATAATTCCTGAGCTGCAGTCCTCACTTTCCTTGATTATGTTCGAATCCACATTATTTCCGTATTCTTTTTTCCCTTTTCTAAGATGAACCTCTGAAAATAAGAAAGGGTGATGTAGCACCACATTCCTTTTTTTTCTCTTCCAGTTTTTGGAATACATGGTTGATAATTTGCCCTTTCACATTCTTAATATAACACAAGTCAGCAAAATTCAAATAACTTTCATAATAATCTGAGCATTTTGGGGTTGGGGAGAGAAGAGGAAAGTGTTACTCATCATGAGATAATTTTGCTATGCTGCTTCTGGAAGTTACTTGCATTGTTCGAAAGATTGCAAAATCCTACAAGAGTAGCACATCTCAAAATATATTCTGTAGGCAACAACAGTTCTTTATTGATCAGTGCCACCTGCAACTCTGAAAAGCTGTTGCTGATTCTTAGTGTTATAATGACCGTTTTAAGGAACAATGATACTGTCACTACTATCTTTTTATTGAAATAATCAATAAGCAGTTCAGTCCTGTAAGATGATACTGTTATAACCAGCTTGTCTATGGTATGTCAAAGGATATGAGAAAAACTTCCCCTTAGGAGGATATTTAAGTCTAAGATACATTTCCACCGCACAGTTGACTTTTAGCTCTGTCTGGCAGACTTCTGCTTTTCTGTTTTAATAAAAATCCTAAAGTGGATCAATGTTTTATATCATGTTCATCATAACTTAATTACCTTCAGTGATTAAGAGAATTAAAAGTGTTGGATGTTAATTTATATGAAGCAAACAGGTGCTGAATAAGCTTTAGAGTAATATCTAATACTTGGTTTATTGGCAAGTATTTTAATGAAAGGGCAAACATAGTTAGCAATGATTTTTTTTCTAAAATTGCTATAACACAAATGTTTTATTCTAGCTTTCTCCCACCTTGTTTTCCAGGGCTAAAAGTGCAGTTTCTGTCACTCTTGTAGGTTCAAAATGATATAAATTTAATCCAAACCATCAAAAGACTTAAATTGTAAGTCTCCTCTCCTAAACTCCTAAATCTAATCCATGACTCCCTCCTCCCACATAATGTGATTCAGAGAGACAGAGGGGAGGTTTGAATGCAAAGTTTCAATGGGACATGAATGGTTTCAGCTGGCTTTTAATGAAAACAGAAGGAGGTCCAGTTTGGGCTCAAATGTTGACTATACCGAGCTAAACTCCCGTGCAATGAATGGGTTGCTGTGTGATGTTTTTAGTTTCTTAAACCCTCCCTGCTACTGAACAGTATTTATTGATCTTCATTTAGAAACAAAAAGATGTTGCATTTGCAATGCATATAAAAACGACCATCCATAGCATTAAGTACTAGATAGAACATATGCTTGCTTATGCCTCAGTTAAAGTCTTTTTTTTTTTTTTACCAAATCTTGCAGTTTGCTTTCTCCAGTGCTGTTATTTCCAACTGTAAAAATCAGCATAAAGATATCCCTGTGTTAATGCAAATAAAGCAATTTCAGGTGTCCCGGTTTTTGAGCAGTTGGGGAAACAGCTTTAAGGATTTTCCTCCTATTCTTCTGTGGTAAATCTAGGTGCATTCTAAAATATGACTTTAGTACAATTTCAAAGTCAAAGAGCTGAAATCTTAAACCAGTGGCAGTCTGAGCCTGGTAGTAATAGTAAATTTTCTTCCTCTTTCACAGCTTCCATTCAGCCTCCTTCAAGGCTCGTCCCTATTTAGAAGCAGCATTTGTCATCATAGGAGCCCCCTCCCCTTTCCACATTTATTTCCATGGTAACCGTTTTAAGGCATTCTGCAGGCTGAAAACTACTTTTGCTTTTTCATCATGCAGGCTGCCATTGTGAAGAGTTCACTGTATACCTACAGCTTCTGAATTAATGTAAAAGAATATGCAAGCAGTATGCATGGACAATTTGTTTTTAAGACGAGTTACTTATAAAGGAACCACGGTGCAGCCTACATGCAACCTACTGTCAGCACATTCTTTACTAAAGGAGCCACAATCTAAATTGATTAATTAATTGATTAACTTTGGGATAGGTTTGATCAGAATGGACGTTGCATCCAATCAGCTGGGCAGTTTCCTGAATTCACTTCAAGGAAAATCTGACCAGATGGCTGGTTGGGTTTAAGCTGATAAATTGCTGGTAAGTGCTCATGCTGTGATGTATTGCAAATCTCTGTTTTTTATTGTACATTTGTTAATGTCTATCTAAGAATCATTTGGAAACTGGTGTCTTAATGTCGGATTCTTTCATGTTTAGACATTTCCTTTTAATGTTAACAAAGGTACAATCTGCTGTATTTGCTCTTTGAAATCTTGTATGCACAGAATAACATTTGAGTGCTACATGTCTCTTGCTGCATTTCTTTAATGACATAATTCACTATTATTCTGTTTTTGAAAAACAGAATGTCACATAGGTATTGATACTTTTCTTCAAAATTGGTTTAAGCTTATATTTTCAGAAGATGCAAAATGGTAGACCATGACATTTATTTTTATAAATTGTGTATTACTAATACAGACATACAAACACATTACTGCTTATTGAGATTCATTTATTACATTTTTTTCAAAATCCAAATGGATATGTTAATAACTTTGAAAAAAAAAATAATGTATCTTTGTTTGAATGTAAAAGCTGATATTGATTCTGTAACTGGGGTTTTATATCCTTTACATTTTTTTATTTGTTTATAAAAACTGGAAGAATGTGTGGTTAACTTGAACTATGGCAATATAAATCTAGTGCTTTTCTAAAATTTAGAAGCAAATCATAATTGGGGAATCACCATGACAACATATTTTCTATTTCACCATTTTTTTTACAATTCCATGAAACCCTTGATATTCTCACATTCACTTTATAATGAAAAATAACAGAAGTTAATCATTTCATTATGGCCTCAATATCATTGATTCTTAAGGCACTACTGGTATATGTTGTTTTCTATACAATCTACCTTTTCAATTCTCTTTTGATAAGTGAATAGCACATTTATTGACAAATGCAAAAAATAGTATGTACGGTATATGTGTGATTTATACAAAGGACAGTTCTAAATTGTTGTGGTTTTAATAAGGTGTTTTCTTTAGATATGTAAATAAACATACATAATGTGCAATAACTTTATGAAGCAGGGTTCCTGCCAACTTAAGTGGTGTTGATGAAATGCTATGGTGGTTGGATTTCCTGTTTTCTGCATCGCAGTGCCCTGAGGGTATCTCACACCTCTCTGGAATTGATGAAAATCATAATAATTCTTAAAAATGCTGTTGCTTTTCTCACACCTTGGAGCATTATTTCTCCTTTGCCTCACCATCTTCTGTTTAGCATGGGTCTAGGGAATGGAATGAGACAATATTTTAAAAGGTGCCTGTACATTCAGTTTTGCTTTTATGTAAGTATTCAGTAACATCCACTTGTTCCTCTAAAAATCTTATGTGGCACTTATTTAAGTATGCTAAAAAAAGACATGCCTTGTGAAAATAACAAACATGCTGGGGCTAAAGATGTTGCACTAATGACAAGATATTAAAAAGCATCAGGCCTACTGGTATCATACAGTAGCTTGGAAGACTATTTAAATTAGGACTGTCAGAAATATTTTCAGAGCTGAAGTGCATTTTGTAACTGAACATTGTATGCATTTGAGACATTTGTATTAGTATCACAATATAAATTAGGCTCCAGAAATTGTATCAGCTTGAAAAGAAAAGAAGAAAAGAATTCTAAGAGCTACAGTTCCAGGGACCAAGATTTGGGGAAGGCTTCAGTAAGAACTGAAAATTTAATTTTTCTTTGAGTTTTTAGGCAGGAACTCATTTTTGTTATTAGAAAGCAGAGGTAACTAACTATAGCCTATACACATCATGCAAATTTTAAGAGATTTCTAATACAACCTTCCATTAGTGCTTATATTTCCTTTCTAGATCATAGTTAATAGGTAGAATAGTAGTACACCTCCAGCAGGGATATCTAGGTTTTGTATCTCCACTTAATCAGAGACTTCACAGGGGGTTTAGGTAAGACTCCATTGAAGGTATTTCACAGGAATGGGGTGGATTATAATTTATTGAGATCTTCATGCCTTAATTTATCAAAATAAATGGATAAATAAATCCCTGCGTACTTTTTTCACAAGATTGCCCAACTCTTGAGTCTATAAAACATGGATAAACTGGAGAAAAAGTGCACAAGGTTAGCATTACTAGGTAAGACAAAGGTAAAGGGTAAACTCAAGAGTTGCAGTCAGGATCAGAAAGAGGTTTTAGCCTATCTTCTACAGATTTTCCCTGAGTTTATTCCACTTTTTCTCAGTTCCCTTGAGCAATGGGGGAAACTAAAATCTAGATCAGGATCACTGAAGAAGAGACACATGCTCCCTGTACAGGGATTACTGAATGGTTACATTGGTCTCATCATCCCCAGCAATCCTGTATATTTCTGTACTATGTGTTAACGAGCACATCATGTCATGACCCTTAAAAACAGCTTCACCCTCTTTTAAAAGAACGCAAAGCGATTGAGAGAGGCTATTGTCGTGGTCCAGCTTAAAAAGGGAAAATAGCTCAATACCATTATAAAGGTTGTGAATTACAGGTAATATTTGGAGCTGGTCAGAGTCCTAGGCATAATATATTAGCTAGAAACCCCAGATCTAATTCAGATACTGCCTTCCATGCAAAATTCTGTCTTGACAAATTCTCAGAAATTTGGATCCTGTCATGTCTGATTATGCAGACAGCAGCCATCAACGATTTTACATGAACTGTTCAGCATGCCAGCAATGAGTAACATCTATATCTAGACTGGGCCACAAGAAGTTTTCCAAGAAGAGCAGTAGTCTGGCAGTGGCCTTGCCTGACCCATTGGGTCTCTCAGCAGTGGTGTTTCTAGCCAGTTGCCTCTTCCACTTCACACCCCATTGTGTTGGACAACGATAAACTATAGGACTCACCATCCCCAGCTCTTGTGGCAGGATGCTGATTTAGAAGCACCTAATCAGCTGGGAGGTAAGCAATGAAAAACAGGTTGGAAGGCTGGAGCTGCATGAGAAGAGCTGGATCTGGCTGCTGTGCCCTGAAGGTTTCCTTGCCAGGTAAGGAGTGGGAAAACAGCAAGCGAGCAAACAAAAATCCCTGCTTGATGAAGAGGTAAAGAAGGATTCTACTAGCAAAGAGAGACTAGAGGAAAGAAATGAAAAAAAAACAACTAAAAAGTTGTTTCTGTTCAACAATGAGAAAGAAGAAAAAGAAAAGTAAGATCTGAGCAGTTTTTAATGGGATGATCTTCCTAGATTATATTATCCTAAATATGATCTTGAAAAAATGCATCAGTTCAGTAATCCAATCTTGCAATTCTTAAAAGAGTTGTTGTCTGAGTGGCTGCAGTGCAGCGCCCTGTTTTGCAAATAGCTGTGTTTCAGATACTTTTTTTTTTCACTTAGCAAGTTTAAATTTAATAGCATGCTCTTCGTTTTTGAATAATTAGAGATTTTTTTGCAAAAGGTTTCCTGTTGTAACTTTCAGACCAACAAATTAGTCTTCAGGCATCACTTGCAACAATCTGGGATTGATCTACATTAAATTGTTGGCGGAATTTCTTCTGCTGCTCTGAGAATGATTTTTCATATTGGTATAATTCCAATGATTGTGGCCCTGTACTTTGGGACTGGAGAAGCCAATTTGTTCAGTGCTTTTATTAAATTAATCCATTGATTACTTTGTAGATTGCCTGGACATTTTTGAGGACAGCTATGTCTATATTTGGATACTTAATTTTGCATGATTTATGGAGTACTTCTTTTTAGTGCATTAATGTTTATTCAGAGTTGTTTTAATGATTAACTGGTTGCTCAAATAAGTAAAAAAATAGCTATTTTTTAAAAAGTAAAAACAGTTAAATTGGTTAAATTGGTGGGTAACTACCACCAATGGGTAACTAACAATATAAATACCGTTGTTGACTAGGATATGTGTTTTTATGGACTGGAAAGCAATTTATGACCTGATTACATCTTTATTTATGTAACAATTGCTCAGTAAATAAGAGGAAAAGGCAATTTGAAGGCTCAAGAATTAAATATACAATGGTGTACATTCAAAGTATTCTTTAGAGTTTGTTGTGATATATACTTGTTAAGGGGTTGGACCATGCGTACAGTATTGCTAGGGTGGGAGAAGCTGACATATGCTTTATTAAGTAAAAGTTAAAGATATCCACAGGTTTTAGTACTAGGAATTATTATTTGTTGTTTTAACCATTCAGGCATGTCCAACTCTTGGGACTTTATAGGCAAGTGCTGTCCATGCTACCCTGTCAAGCACAGTTTCTTTCAATTCTTGGAAGTTCATCTTTATATCAGTTTTGATATTATCAAGCTAGCATGTTCTTTGCTTTCCCGTTCTTCTTGTTCCATTAATCATTCTAGCATCATTGACTTATCCAATGAATTTACACACATGACATGGCCAAAGTAAATCAGACGTAGTATTGTGATTTTGGCTTCTAGTGATCTGTCTGGTTTTATACAATTCTTGGTTACTTTAGCTGTCCATAGTATATACAATAATTTACACCAGAACCACAGTTCAGATGAATCAGTTTTTCGATCAGCTCTTCTTAGTGTCCAACTCTCGCATCCATATAGGGAAGACTGTTGCTCTAACTAGCCTGCTTTTTGTATTTATATCAATATCTCTGCTTTTCCAGATCTTATTCATATTAATCATTGCAGTGTGGCCTAAATTTATCCTACATTTAATTTTAGGATTAAAACTGCTATCATGAACAATTCTTGATTCAAGAAAGATGTATTTTCAAACTAATTCAATTTCCTCCTTGTTGATTATAAACATCTCATATCGATATACAGCTTGTCATTATCTTTGTTTTCCTGATGTTATGACTCAATCCTACTTTTTCACCTTCATCCTTAATTTTCCAGAACATTTTTTCTAGGTCTTCCTAATTTTTGCTTGATTACTTCAGCACACAGATTGAACAAAAATGGTGATAAAATACAGTCCTAATTCCCTTACTGATCCTGTGTTACCATTAAGTGTTCTCACTGTTGCTAATCAGCGTACAGTGATCTGTTAAGTCTAATCAGATTCATGATCTTGGGATACCAAGTTCATGCAAAGCCAACTGTAGTTTATTGTTTTCTATCACATCAAAAGCTTTTCTGTAATTGATAGAACACATATGTAGATCCTTTTGATATTCACGTTCCTTTTGCATAATCCATCTATTATTGGCAATGAGATCTCAAGTGCCATGCCGCTTTCTAAAGCCAGCTTATACATCAGGTAACTCTTGACCTATGACATTATACTATTATTTATTCATGTATTCATTGGATTTGGAAGGCTGCTGAACTCCAGAATGATTCTGGGAAGCTTACACAATTTAAAGGGAAGAGAAGAGAAAAGAGAAAGATATATATGCCTAGATAAAAGAATCAACCAATATCTAAAATTCTTACAAAAACTGCCATGAGCTACCTAAGGGCCCAACCCTAAGTTGGGAGCAAGGCTATGTGTTTAAACACTTGCAGAAGCCTTGCCTTGCAGGATGGGACCCATGTGCATTTCTAGGAGGGATGCTTTTGTAGAGGAGAAGGTACCACAATGGAGAAAACCTATTTCATCAGGTTTATAAAACTCAAATGACATTTACCTATCAGGTGTTCGGTTTGTAGTTAAATTGTATTGTGTTCCAGTAGTATAAAACCAGAGATGAAATTCATCAGGTTCTGGGAGGTTCTCTAGAACCGGTAGTAAATTTTCTAAGCAGTTCAGAGAACTGGTTGTTAGAAGAAATCTCCTTTTGTTTTTTCCACTTTACAGGGTTAATCCTGTAAGGAAGGCAGGAAAAAAAACATTCTGGTATTGTTTCTAGCTTAATCTTTATTACCCTGCTTACAGAAACTGCCCACCCAGTCACATAACCCCCCCAGCCGCACCCACAGAACTGGTAGTAAAAAAAAATTGAATTCCACAGCTGTATAAAACTGTAGGTAACTAGGTGCTGTTTTGTGCCAGCTAGCATGCATTTTAGACAGAAATGTTATTGGAGAGAAAATGTGGAACCATATTCTGAAGCAGATATAGAACTTCATTCTGAGTAGAGTCAAGAATGAAAATTGTGGGATTCGTTTTATGAACGGGTTGTAGAGATAGTAATTCTAAACTGTAAAACTCACATTTGAAAAGTACCCTAGATTTCCTTTTGAAATTATTGCTTAATTATTGTTTAATTGTTTAAACTTTTGTGAAAAAATAACAGGTTGGAAATTTTACAGCTAAACAACCATTTTCTTGAAAGAGTGTGGTTTTCAAGAAGGGCTTATCTGTGCTTATTCATTCATGTCTTTTGGTGTTCAATTTATTTAGGACTATACAATTCTGCTTCTCACTCTCCCCATCCCCAAAGAGGGTCTTTCTCCCTTCCTTTCCCTTTCCTTCCCATCCCTTCCCTTCCCCTCCAAAATTGTCTAGAGTCTCTTTGCTCGCCTTTATCTAGTTTCTCCAGCACCATTCCATTTCCTTTTTGTGTTTCCAGAATATGCATATCAGTCTTTCACAGGCACTTTTTGAAAAGGCTTTGCGAAAAGAGACAGCTATTTTGCTTCTGGCATATTAATTTCTGTAACATCATTAAGTACCAGGTAGTTGCAAATGTTAACATTTTATGAGGAATGCACAAAGAAAAATGTTAAAATTTAAGAGGAATTTCATAACGAATAGCACTTGGTGGCTTCTGAGATGCTTTTAAAATTGAACTTAACTGCATGATACAGCATTGAAACGGCATTTTCCAATATAAAAATTATCTTGAAAATCTGCCCTTATTAATTCAGTGCTTATTTGAAGCAAATAATAAATTTTGGAGTTATGTTATACTGGGAGAATGTATGGGTGTTTGCTCACGGGCCTATAAAAATTCACCATGGCCAACTCACTGTAGGACAACTCACCATAGCCAACTTGGCACAGAACAACTCACTGCAGAACAAGTGTTATACTAATATATAAAAAATGGTGGAATAGAATCATAAAAAGGAAGAATGCAAAAGGAGTGACAGAATGAAATGTGAATGGCAAAAATTAAAATAATTTTTAAATAATTAAATAGAACTGTTAAATTGTCCCACAATGAGTTCTCTTGCAGTGAGTTGTCCTGTGCCAAGTGGCCCATGGGAGTTGGCTGCGATGAATTGGCCACAGTGAGTTGACTATGGCAAGTTGTCTCATTCCCTTTGCTCATCGTTTTATAGCATCGTCAACAACTTAGTAGTTTGTATTCATTTTATTTTAAGTTTTCTTAAGGCAGCATATGTGTTTAGAAATGGACATTTTATGCTACACATAATTACTGCAGCAAGAATCGCTCTGGCACAGTGTTGGAAAGGAGATCAGTTACCAACAGATGGTTT
>JAEANM010021756.1:0-11765 GCA_017656035.1 Myanophis thanlyinensis
AGAAGAGAAGATAGAATTCTTTATTGGTCAAGTGTGATTGAATACACAAGGAATTTGTCTTTGGTGCATATACTCTCAGTGTACATAAAAGGAAACAGTACATTGGTCAGGAATCAGGATTTAACAGAAAGGAACAGCAGATGCATTTCCCTGGATATGTTAAATCAGGATAAGAGGTCAAAGGTAAAGTAGACAATTATTTTTTGTCATAATGTAGAGCTCCTCCTAGATATCCATTAGCAGTGTAATGTTATTCCACATAAATCCAATATTAGCAAGATTGGGGCTTTACTTGACTTAATTCATTTTGAAATGCAATAAAGTATGGAACAGAATAAAGAATTAGAGATCTCACTTTGCCCACCTCATACCTCAAATTGTGATACTGCCTCATTGTGGTAAAGAGATGTTCTGAGAGGGCTGAGCAAAGAAGGCTGGGTATATATACCAAGATTGTACGTATGTCACCCAAAATGTGAAGGTTATCCCAACTGCCCAGCTGAAGCAACCAAGCATCTATATCAGGCAACAGGGAAACAGGAAGATGTTGGAGGCAGATAAACAGTTTAGGGACAATAATTTTATACTGAGCAGGAGAAGTCTGTGGTAAATGGCTTTTGTGTTTAACCAAGATGGTATGTAGATAGTGACAGATTAACGGCATAGTGCTAGATGTTGGGCGCCTCAGGACATATAGCATACAACTTGCTACTGAGGGAGAGTCTCAGCTCCTCATAATACAAATGGTGCTTGTGTGGCTGATGAGATTAAAATCTTCTGGATCTTTAGTGTCTGATGCTGCCATGTGGTAAAGGGAAAGATGAAATGGTAAAGACCGAACTATAATGGGAGTATGGAATATAAGGAACACAGTGAACACAGAAAAGCTCAGCATGGTCAAAGATGAAAGAAACTGATGATGCATTTTAAGTACTGGTGAATTAAATGGACTGGAATTGAGTATTTTCTGTCAAAAGATTATAGGAAGGAAAGAAGGAAGGAAAAAAGAAAGGAAAAAAGAAAAGAGAGAGAGGAAGGAAGAGAGGGAGGGAGGGAAGGAAGGAAGGAATAACACTTAGACTTATATACCACTTCACAGTGTTTTTTACAGCCCTCTCTAAGCTGTTTACAGAGTCAGCATATTGCCCCCAACAATCTGGCTCTTTATTTTACTGACCTTGGAAGGGTGGAAGACTGAGTCAGCCTTGAGCTGGTGACAATCAACTGTTGAACTGCTGGCAGCTGGCAGTCAGCAGAACTAGCCTGCAGCAGTACTGCATTCTAACCACTATGCCACTAGAAGGAAGGAAGGAAGGAAGGAAGGAAGGAAGGAAGGAAGGAAAGAAAGAAAGAAACAAAGAAAGAAAGAAAGAAAGAAAGAATGAATTTTCATAGTTAGGAAAGATATAGCAAAGAGAATTTTCTGGACAATTCCACAGTTATTTGTTTATGTTTCAAACACTGCTGCAGAAGAAATGAAACTGATGAGTTTTATGATCAAGTCCAATCTGAAATCAACAACCTGCAAGCAGATGTGCCACTTGTAATTTGTGATGAAGCAGAATAACTGGTCAATTTCTGCAAATCCAATGGTTTCTTCAATCTTTAAGTAACCAATACAAGGACATCACCAAACAGAGCACACAGAAATAAAATTGACTATCTTAACTGGCACTAGGAAGGATTCAGTTATAATGGCAAAGCTGTAGAAGATAATTTATTGCAGAATAAGTCGCAAACTGCTCATGTGTAAGTTCCACATCAACCTAAAGTGGAAGAACAAGACTAATCAGTTTCCACAATGTAATCTTGAGCCACCTCTATCATTCTCAAGAACATCAATAATTGCTTTGAAATCCTGAATCTCATTAGCAGGGAACCAGAGGACTTTTGGAATGAAATCAAGAAGTTATTAAGTAGGATTGTGAAAAGTGACTGCCAATAACCAAGAAACAGCAAACTGGATGTCAGAACACAAAATACAAATTACCCCCCCCCCCAAAAAAAAAAAAATTAAAATCCTGGGAAGGAACTTAGCAAAGAATTTCACAAGATTTTTTAGAACACACATAGAATAACATCTGTAAAGCTACTGAAGATGGAACTAGACTTAAAAAAGCCCACAAAAAGGATATTTTTCAAAAATTCTCTGAACTCAGAAGGAGACTCGAACTTCAGTTTGGTATGCTAAAGAATGCCAATAGACAGGTGGTAACTTAATGAGGATCAGAGATGGGAATAGTATAGTGTATACTATACTATAGTGTATACTATACTATTTGTATACTCTACTATTTGTATAGCATTCTGTACAGCAGTGTAGTGGCTTAGAAATTCATTTCTCACCTCACAATCAGTAGGCTGTGAGCTTGATCCTCGGTAGCGGCAGTATTTCTCTTTCTCTGGGTTCAAAGAGAAAATATCTGCTTTGAGTTCCACCAGGAACTCACAGCAGGAAGGGCATCTGGCCAGTAAATGCTTAGGTCCATTCAGTCACCCTGACTCCTCCCTGATGCAAGGGATTGCAAGGTCGTTAAGAGAGAAAAAAATACAATTATGTACATAAGGTATGTCAACATCCAAGATACCTTAAAGAATGTGTCCTATTTACCAAGAATCTTTAATATTAGAAAAGGTAATTAGATGACTACTGTGATTGTGACAAAGTTGGAAGACTATAGGAATTGTGGGAATAACTATAAAAGTAAGGCTAGCATCTAGGCTTGCCATGCAGACCCTGAGAAAGATATACAGATGCTGGGAAGTAGGCATACTTACTAAGATCAGAATTGTTCAGGCAATGGTTTTCCCTGTGAAGAAGCAGGATAGAAAGACTATTGGTGCCTTTGAACTTTGCTGTGAGAGAAGATGCCTGAGAATAAACATAGATGGCCAAGAAAACCAAGAAATGAGCCATAGAACAAATTGATCCAGAATTCTCATTCACAGCAGAAATTACCAGGCTCAAATTATGATACTGTATTTTCCTGCAAAGACCTGCCTCCCTTAAAAAAGTCTGTAGTGATATGACAAGTGGGGACAAAGACAAGTGGATAACTGGCAGCAAGTTGATGGATGCAAGATGAAAATTGTATCTTGGAGGGAACAAAGGGATTAGATTGAGGCAGAGGTGAAATTCAGCTGGTTCGCACTGGTTCTATAGAACCAGTTATTAGAAGAAATCTCCCACTTTGCAGGGTTAATCCTCTATAATTTAACCTCTATAATTAAAAAGTAAATAGAGTCAGGTTGCTGTTTACTCAATAAAAGAATATTTCAGATTATTACATTGTATGAAAAAGAACGAGTAAACCATTGTGTTTTTGTGGATGCAACAAGAGTAAAGCTTGATTCAACAATATTTTCGTGATGTTCTAAAATCTGGTATGACATCAACTGTATATTAAATTGACTTTGGAACAAATAATATTTGGAATATCCATATTCTTTTAAATTACATAAACTACTAATAGGAACTGATGACTGGATGAATTTTCTATCTTATTTTTATAGCTTGTTGCTTAACAATGAATTATGGCTTCTATTTTTCAACAGCCTGAAGACCTAAAGTCTACTTCTACTATTAGTTTTATTGTTTTAATGTGGTTTTATACTTGTAAGCCACCTTGGGTTGCCATGGGCGAATAGGCAGCAATACACATCTAATAAATGAATTAAAATATATAAATAAAGTCTCTTGCAATGTACCAACAAGTTGCTTACAGGTCTAGACTATGTATGGATGACCATAAATATGGTCATTCTTTATTGAAACATTTCTATAAAACTCTATATATGCATTATGTATGGTGTGTGTGTGTGTGTAGTATACAGAAATACGTACACAAACAATACACACAAAATATGCATAGAGTTTTATAGAAGTGTGTGTGTCCCTATCACAGTTAGCACCATGAAAAAGAAATTATTGAGGTGGAGAAAAATGGGGATCATATCACTGATACAAGATCCATTTCAGAGGCTCTTGCCATAATTCCTTTTCTTAATATAATTCTTAACTTAATATAAAAGAAAAACACTCTTTTTGCAACACTTCAGGGCTATTCTGCATGGCTCAGGCACCATTAATTGCTCACAGAATTTTCTTCCAAATAATCCGCTGTTTGTTTTTTGTTTGTTTGTTTTAGAAAATGTACCTTTTTTCAATGAAAACCTTCCTTCTTTCAAGCACATGTTTCAACATTTGGTCCTTCCATATATTATTCTAAAACTCAGACATTTAAAGAAAACATGCTGTGTTTAATAACCTTTTGTTCCTCCTCTGACAGTTGGAAGGTAAGCTTTCCTCCAGCTTTGCTGGCATGCAAGGAGGATAATTAGGAATTTGTTAGAAAATATGCTGCACAGATAGCGATAATACTTAGACTTATATACCATTTCATAGTACTTTCCAGCTCTCTCTAAGCGGTTTATAGAGTCAGCAAATTTTCCCCAACAGTCTGGGTCCTCATTTTACCCACCTCGGAAGGATGGAAGGCTGAGTCATCCTTGAGTCTGGTGGGATTTGAACTGCCAAACTGCAGGCAGCTGACAGTCAGCAGAAGTATTCTGCAGTACTGCACTCTAAGCACTGCGCCACCAAGGCTCATATATATAACAGAAAGCTCCAGCCTAGCAAAGTACATCAGCAGTTTTGTGGCTGGGTCACCAGTCCAGAGCTTCCTGGGTTGTTGTGTCATAAGAAAAGAGGGCTGCTTTGTGCTCACAGCTTGACCAGATTACTGAGAAACATTTTCTACCAGTGATCCTGCACTTGGGTTTCTGGGTATCTGGGTTTCAGCTGAGCTGCAGAACTGAGCTGCTGAAATCTGGACAACCACTAGAGCAGGGGTGTCAAACTCAAAGCCCAGGGGGCGGATTTGGCCCATGGGGTGCTCAGATTTGGCCTGCGGGGCTGCCCTAGAAACAGGAAAAGACTGGCCCATGGTGCCTCTGCCAGCAAAATTGTGTGGCCCCACTGAGCTCTGTTTATGCTGACAGAAGGCAGCAGAAGGCTGAAAATGGAGTTCAGGAGCCCATTTTCACTAGCAGAGTGCTCGGGTCACCACAGATCACACACTATTCCCTGACATGAATGACGTCAAGCTGGCCACACCCACCCTTGCCATGCCCACCCCAGCCCCGGAGATCAAACACAACCATGATGTGGTTCTCAATGAACTCAAGTTTGCACTAAAGGTAAAGGTTCCCTCAGACATATGTGCTAGTCGTTCTCGACTCTAGGGGGCAGTGCTCGTCTCCATTTCTTAGCTGAAGAGACAGCACTGTCTGCTGATGATTCCGTGATCATATGGCCAGCATGACTAAATGCCCAAGATGCTTGGAGCACTGTTACCGTCCCATCAAGGTGGTCCCTATTTTTCTTCTTGCATTTTTTACATGCTTTCGAACTGCTAGGTTGGCAGAAGCTGGGGCAAGTAACAGGAGCTCACTCCGTTATGCATGAGTGATACCCATGCACTAGACAGTAAAAAATAGATATAGAAAATGGTAACTTGGTTTCTGTCTGGTGGCTGGTGACAGTCTTTCAGACCAAATATAGGCGCTCTACTATAGTTAGATTTCTTGTGATCACCAAGGTTCTGCATGGATGTGTTCTACAAAAGTGCCCGGCCATTTGTAACCATTGGAGTTGCTGGCAATGGAGCTGCTGGTTTACTCTTAAGCTCCCTGTCAGTGCACTCCTAGTCTGGATGTGAAATCAGCAGAAGTCATGGACATACTTTGAAAATCATCATACTGCTTGAGCTAATAAATTTCTTCTACACCCCACTTCCCCAAAGCTAACAGATCATGATAAGATTCCCCTTGGCCTTCTTCTTGAGAAGCTGGTTTCTGAGGTGGATGGAGAGACTCAACAAGCAAAGACATTACACAGGTCATACATGTGCAATGTAAAGTTTGGTAGCCAGAAAATGCTAGTCAATTTATCACTACTGAATTGTCAAGTTCCATCCCATGAACTAGCAGAATGCAAAGTCTAAATCATGTTTTTTTTGTCTCTGGCAATGACTTGCTTTCAACCCAGCCAGTATCACTGCCTAGATTTTGTCTCTGTTTCCAAGTAGGAAAGGGGCACAGGAAAGGTTTTATTGTTTGAGGTACTTGCTCCAAGTTTCTCTTAGTCCTGCCTGCCATAAGTAGCACATGCCTGTCTCTAGTTTACAAAGCAGCAAATATGTACTATGCAAATGAAAAACAGCTGCATCTTGTTGAGAGGTAGAAAAAAAGCATTGGCATTTTAGAGCAGATTTTCTTCTGTCCAGTCATTCTTGCACTTTTGATCTGGTATGATCAAAGGTCTCTGCTCTTTGACCTTTTTTTTGAACCCTAGGGAATAAGGCTTTTTTATCCTAAGCCTCATTCAATGATCCATTTGTAGATTGGCTTTCATTCAATAGTTGTGGTCAATCAAACGGCTAGGGATAAGAAAAAAAAATGAAGTAAGTGGATTTTTAAACTACAATATCCTAAAGCTTACAAGATGACTTTTGAAAATCTGTGAACTGTCATGCAGTGAGATTTGTAGCTATTGTAAAGAGCATTATGAGTTTAATTTTGACAACGTTGAAGATTCTGTCATGGTGTGTCTTCTGACTCACAGGGGTGACCCGGTTACAAAGTCAGCTGTTGTGACAATTCTGGTGAATTTCCATGATAAATTCCATTTGAATTCTGGTTCAAGATGGTAGATAGAAGCCTAGTTGTTCAGTGAAGATTAAAGAGCAGTAAAAGGGAATGAATTATAGACTTTTTATTTTTCACTTCATAACTATTATTTCATAGTCTCACTAGGAAAGAGGATGATGTTTCTGCAGAGAGCCCTACACAGCAACTAATTTACTCTATATGACATTTTTGCTGTGAAAAGAAAGTCTAATCTACCACTGACAGACTTTCCACTGGGCTGTAGTGGCAGGATGGAAATGTACCTTGACAACTGGCCAGAGAAATAGATTGGATTCATATCAGTCCACACATCATCACCACCAGACATACCAGGTTAGGGAGGTGTCAGCCTTTAATTTTTCTGTTGCAAGGTGCGGCTCGTATGTGAAGTGACTGCACAGTTGGGTTGATTAACAAAAATTGTTAGAAAAAGGTATCTCTGACAGTGGTTGCCTAAAGTGCCATCTTAGTTCTTGGTTGCTCCATTGGTCCTCATAGAATGTAGGACTTCTAGAATAGCCATATCACTTAGACTTATATACCACTTTAAACCCTCTCTAAGTGGTTTTACAGAATCAGCATATTGCCCCCAACAGTTTAGGTTTTCATTTTACCCACCTCAGAAGGATGGAAGACTGAGTCAACCTTGAGCCTGGTGAGATTTGAACTGCCAAACTGCTGGCAACTGACAGTCAGCAGAAGTAGCCTGCAGTACTGCATTCTAACCACTGCACCACCGAGGTTCTTTTCATAGACTCCTATGTTCCTGAAAGGTTCACAAAGCTCCCATTTACATTTTGACTCTTTTGGAACAGTAATATCTAAATCACACTTGGGAAACCATGAAAGCCTCTTACCCTTCCTGGGAAGACTTCTCCATCAAGAGTCCTTCTTGCTGTTTCTCACAATTTCTCACAATTTCCATATCATATTAGGAATTACAGGTAGTGAAGTTTCAATGCCCTAATTGATGAAGGTTACCACACGCTGAGCACCTAATCTAACCTTACAAGAATTTACTTGCCAATCTATGGAGATTCTCGATCATCCTGGTCATGGTTGTCCCAAAGATGCTTTTTCCAAAAGGCAACTGGACTTCCTTGGGTTTTGTCTTTGAAAATGTTTCACTTCTCATCGAAGAACTCATCTGAAGAACTAAAGAAGTTTCTTGAATGAGGAGGGAAACGTTTTCAAAGAAAAAAAACCCCAAGAAAGTCTAGTTACTTTTTGGAAAAAGGACCTTTGGGACTATCCTGTCCTACCTCTAGGAATTTGACTTTCTGAAAAACCCCGTTAAACTGCATCAGTTTCAGATTTTACAAAAGAGATTGTTAATTGTAGTCCCATAATCAAATTCTTCATGTCTTGGCCTGTACAAAAGTCTCTTTTCATCTTCTTGGGAAACTGCATGCCACAATGTACCTCTTCAGTATATAAGGGTGATTATTTATTTCATGATTATTATCTAGCACTTACCAGTTTCAAAGCTTTTAAGCCTGTGAATGCAATAGATTTCATCAAGGTAACTGAGACGGATTCCTTCTTCCAGAGAAAGGGACAAAATAAGATCCATTGATATGGGAGTTGCAGAGCTCCAAAATTTCAAATGGCGTGTAAATTAAAACATACCTCACTTTTTCTCCCCCTTTCAGTCCTTAAGCCTCTCCATTTCACTATTTGCCGCCTAGAATTAATTTGAAACGGCTTTATATTTGTCATCACTTGGAAAGATTTTAGTTTTGGAAACACTGGAGATAAGCTAGGGATGGGAAAGGTGAGAGCATGGGCACTCTGATTCTGCACTATTTTAAATTATGACACACTAATTTGTACAGACACAAGCAATACTAGTTCTCTCTCAGATTAATTATTATATTAGTAGTCTTAAACATGCTGGAAATTTTCTTTTTTTTTCTTTTTGAAGCAATTGCTCTCATCATGAAAGCAATGGACAACTTAAAGAAAAAAAAATAACTTCCAGGAGCCACAGTCTTCAGGGATGTCACTGGAAGCATGGGATGAAATCTTGGGACCATGTTTTGAGTTGGAGGCTTTCTTTTACTCAGACTAACCAGTTTACGCTTAATAGAACTTAACAGTTTGCATGTGGTTTTAGTTCAGTTTTCTTTAAAAAGAGAGGTAAAGGTTCCTCTTGCATATATGTGCTAGTTGTTCCCGATTCTAGGGGGCAGTGTTCATCTCCATTTCTAAGCCAAAGAGCCAGCACTGTCTGACGATGCTTCCATGGTCATGTGGCCAGTATGACTAAATTCCAAAGGCACATGGAGTGCTGTTATCTTCCCACCAAGGTAGTCCCTATTTTTCTACTTGCATTTTTACATGCTTTTGAACTGCTAGGTTGGCAGAAGCTGGGGCAAGTAACTGGAGCTCACTCCATTATGAGGCACTAGGGATTCGAACCGCCAAACTGTCGACCTTTCTGATCAACAAGCTCAGCGTCTTAGCCACTGAGCCACCACATCCCCCTTTAAAAAAGAACATACCACTAAAAACACTGATAATGAAATGTTCAGGGGTTTGGCCCGAATCTATGACAACTTGCCATAGCCAACTCACCATGGCCAACTTTCTGCAGCCAATTTGCCATGGTATAACTTGCTATGGGACAAGAGTTATATTAACATTGAAGGAATAGTAGAATAGTAACATTAAAGATGCCAAAGGAGGAACAAAATGTGAGTTGCAAAAAGGAAAATAATTTTTAAGTTATTTTAAATAATTAAATTGAATCATTTAATTGCCCTGCAGCGAATTGGCCATGGCAAGTTGTGACATGGTGATTTAGCCATGGTGAGTTGGCGAATTGGCCATGTCAAGTTGATCATGGTGAGTTAGCCATGGCAAGTTGGCCATGGTGAATTTTCCCATTCAGTTCTGGCCCTTCCAATGGAATTATTGGCCTCATTAAATTTCTGGCATCTTAAATGACAAGAGGTTGAAATTTTAAGCTGCCATAATGCAACCTTGTTGTTGAACATTCAGTCTTTCAAGAATGCCTCACCTAGAATGTCTGGGGCTGAGCACACAAAGTCCCTAAAAATGAAATGAAGATTTGATAGTTTCTTCATACCAGACCAAGAATGGACCTTCAATTATTCAGTTACCTATGTTTGCCATGTTAGTTCCTGTGACCTTCAATTTCATGGTAAGATAGCACATCAGGAGATAGCACTACACAATCCTGCTAATTCTTTTTGCCATTAGGTGAAGAGGAAAGTATATGAAGGAACTCAAAATCAACCGCCACCACCCATGTAGTTTGGCATAAGATGGGGCAGTCTTTCGGGATGCTATTATTTTATCTTACAACACACACAAAATGTTCTTCGCCTGTTTCCTGGCCTACTTTGAAGGGCTGACAGACTAAGGTCTGAAGAGGTCAGTTCCAATCAGAAACAAGAATTCACAGTTCATGGCATTTTGAAGGATCCCCGAGTAAGGAAGAAATAAGATGTCTTGATAGGCATCATGGAAAGGAAGGGCCTGTCCACAGGGACTCCCAAAGAAGAGGGCTTTGGAAAAATAGGGCAGCTCCTGCATATATTTAGAAAGAAACAGGCCTTGGGAAACGTCAGAAA
The DNA here is from genome assembly GCA_017656035.1 of Myanophis thanlyinensis. Lineage (NCBI taxonomy): Eukaryota > Metazoa > Chordata > Lepidosauria > Squamata > Homalopsidae > Myanophis > Myanophis thanlyinensis. The sequence goes on from JAEANM010021756.1 coordinate 10,290, forward strand.
TCTGCAGGTCTATTTTTAATGCAGAAGAAGCAGCTCAAACTGAATTTGTGACATCTGAAGATGACCTGGATATGTAGATTCAATTTTCAGTGTCCTTTTTTCTGTTCCTGATCGTGAAACTTCAATGCAGGCACTGGAATAATTATTTCATACTCTAGATCAGTATTTGTCAACTTTTTCTTCATCACAGTTCCCTTTTGTAGCCACCGACCATAGACATGGACCACCAAAGATTTGATTCAAGATTTAAATTCAGGCTTTCACAGATCCCTTTTGACAACATCACGCCCTCCCTCCCCAGGGTCCACGGACCACAGATTAAGAACCACTGCTCTAGACTGTATAGAGAGTCTGTATGGCAGTGATGGTGAACCTTTTAGAGACGGAGTGCCCAAACCGTAAGTCTCACACACGCATGCATGTGGTGGAGGCCCGAATACCAGCTGACCAGCAGGAGGCAGGGCATCACACCACTGGCAGTTCTGCAAGTGGCGAGATCTTTTTCATCATTTGCAGGGAAACTTCTGTTTCCCTGCAAACGACTGTGAGAAACGCAATGGAGAAACTTGGCAGAGCTGAGCTGGGGCGGTGCATGTGCCCGCAGAGAGTGCCATCTCTGGCATGTGTGCCATAGGTTCACCACCACTACTGTATGGTGTAGTAATTAAGGCTATTTTGAGACTTTTGACTAAAAGTCTTTGTTTATGTGTATAAACAAACAAGTGAACCAATAGGGTGATGGATGAGGATTCAAGAGAGCCAGGATCAGTCCACCATCAGCTGTAGAAACTCAGTAGATGAGTTTGGGCCACTCTCCCTCCTTCAGGCCAACCTACCTCCCAGGGTTGAAAGGACAAACAGGAAGAGGAAGTACCTTCAGTTTCAGAGGAAATATGGGATATAAATCAAATATGTAATAAATATGTATAAAGCAAATATGTAATAATCCAACATTCTCCTCAACCCAAAAAGAAAAGAGGAATCTGTCACTCAAATGGGGAAAGAAATGTTTTTTCTTTGATCTTGGTTTAATAGTTTTATTCTTTTAATATTTTAATGATTTTCTTTTCATTTTTCTGATTGTTTTGGTATTGCTTTTTTTAGTTTTTAACTCTGTAAGCCACCCAGAGGTGTGAAGTTATATAAATGTAATAAATAAATTCATTCTAGACAGGGGTTAGAGGCATGGTGAAAGACACAGGGCTGGCTGGTTCTTTTTCTTCTAGGATTAGTTCCCGTCAGTATTCATGCAGGGACAAATCTCATCCTCAACTCATGCTTTCTGGATACACCAGACCTTTGAAGTCTCAGTGTCCAAAATATGTAGATCTAGGATGGGGAGGAAGAAGAGACCAATGGTGAAATTCAATTTTTTTTACTACCAGTTCTGAGGGTGTGGTGACAGGATTAAACATCACCAAGCACAGAATTAAACTTCACCAAAGTTACAATGTAATAAGGGGAGAGGCAGTTTCT
>JAEANM010021757.1:0-11764 GCA_017656035.1 Myanophis thanlyinensis
CAGCTTTGCTGGCTGAGGGATTCTGGGAGTTGAAGTCCACAAGTCACAAAATTGCCAAGTTTGAAGACCCCTGATTAAGAAGGCTGCAGAGTGCGTCAAACAGCTGTTCTGTGCTGGGGGGGGGAGCTGCTTTAGGATAGGAAAGGGCAGAGTCAGGAGGACAGGGCCAAATTCAAATCACTGCTATCAGTTCGCTAGAACTGGTGCCACCAGGCTGCATTTCCCCACTGTCCCAATCCCTTTTCTTCTTGACTCAATTTTCCTATAGCTCTTCTTAATGAAGGTCACCTGCAAGGGAGAACAGCCTTTACATCTGAAATTTTACACTGTTTTTGTCATTGTCCCAAATTTCCCCAATATATTTGTTATTCATATTTTTTCTTCGACTTGCATCCCTCATTCTTTTTTATTTTTTACAAATATATCAATGCATAAACAGTTTAGCAACTGGGTGTCATACTTTAATAACATTAATCACTTTTGTCACATTTAACTGGCTTAGGTAATTCTAATAGTAATACACATTTATGTTGAATTATGGTCTTTCATCATTTAACTATGCAAAATTTCAATGTTATTTTATGCTTATCACCACATTCTAAGTGTCATACCTTTTAATACACAAAATATTAATTATATTACATTTGGCAAGCTTATATAGGAATAATACATTCTATATTGCAATATGTTATTTTTATGCCCTAAAGTGTAAAAATATATGTCATACATTTTAATATAAATCAAACATTATTGGTCACACTTATTACATTTAATAAGATTCTATAATTCTAATAATAGTACACAATTCATATTGAATTATCTTTCATTGTTTAATTATTCAATATTTCCATATATTTTTATGTCAGTCACCATATTAAGCATACTTAATAATACCCTCATTCAAATTCTGATTTGTTTTTTTATTACTTCGTTATGTAAAAATGTGTATTTTAATAATCCCCCTGTCCCTAGTTTACCTCACTATTCTAACTTTTAATTATGCCATTATCATATTTGAACATATTTCCTTTCTAATCAACTCTTTCCCACTTTAAGGTTTTAATTATTCTTTTCTTAGCTTGCCTCCCATAATAATCTCTTATCTCTATATTTCTATCTGCATCCTTATCTTGAACATTCCTTTTAAGCATGTCTCCCTTTTCTAGCTTTTTCCATTGTCTAGTTTCCAAAATGTCTGCTCTTGCCCTGATCTCTTTCTTCGGTTCTTTTTTTAATTCCCTTAAAGTACTCTCCTCTTGGCTTGTTTCATTCTTCCTTATTGTTTTAAATATTATCTGATATACATATAAATAAAATTAAGAATTTGAGGTACAGATATACTATATGTAAAAGGAGGAGATAAAATGCTATCATGGACCATGATTTATTATAGCTAACGTTTCAGAGACTTACTCGTCCCCTTCCTTCATCAGAGAGAATGGAATAAACTTAGTTATTTGCCAGTTGGTGATTTCTTGCTGGTTGCCTAGTATCATATGTGTGGATTGGCTCCCTACCTAGCTATCTTCTTTTGTGCGTTGTGATTGGTTGTTCAATGGCTCGCCTTTGTGCAGGCTCGATGCTATCCATCTCATGTTTTGTTTGTATGCAAGTCCTTTCTTTCAGTCTTGTGCATTAGTGTGTTGCAAATCATATTCAAGTTGGTATAGCAAATGATGGTTTCTATGGATGCCCAACTTTCAAGCACCTCCATAGCTGTTTTATCATTAGAACGACCTAATATCTTCGCCTTCTAGAATCTAAAAGTATGCCCTTCTTGGATGTGATTATAGACTAGTGAAAGTTCATCTTCCCAGTTCACCACCAACTCATGTTTGTGTAATCTGGTGGCGAGATGTTTGCCTGTCTGGCCCACGTATTTCGCACCACAGTCAAAATGAGATGCAATAAATCACCCTGGACTTTTCAATTGCGGGTACAGGATCTCTTGGCTTCATGAGGTGTTTTCGTATTGTTCCTTCCAGTTTATGGGCGACACCTATTCCAAAGGGTCTTAAAAGTCTAACGCTGGCTTCTGACACTTTCTGTATGTAGGGTATTGGCAACCAATAACTTGGTCTCGGAGACTGTGATTTGTGAACAGTGTGGGGTGGTTTATTGTATCCCATGCAATGACTTCTTCAAAAATAAGACAAGATCTTAATTACTTCTGACTCCCGAAATAAGCGCTTCACCTTATTTTCAAGGAGGTCTTTTTTTTTTCTTAGGTGCAGGAGGAAGCGGTTAAAGATCCGAACAGCCATGAGGTGATTGGAAAAGGGAATGGCTGTCTCCTGTCCTGGCCACACCAAACCCCTTCACTAGGGCTTATTTTTGGGGTAGGACATATATTAGGCTTACACCCCAAAAAATCGGATTAGGCCTTACTTTTTGAATAGGTTGTATTTATGGGGGAAACTGTGTGTGTGTGGGTGTGTGTGTATAAGTTTTTTAATTAGATTATTCAGCATTTCCAAATGCCTATCCAAAATACTGCTTATCCAATTTAAAAGTTCAATCTTCCATATTTTAAGCAAATATTATATGAGGAGCCACATTCCCTAACAGATGGCATTTCTATTATTTGTTATGATAAAAAAGGGAAATAAAACTCCCAAAAAGATTTTAAAGAACTACACAATTTCTGCAAAAATAAATATCCAACAACTTCTGTTGCTGATGGCCAGATAGCTATTGTCAAACTAATATGTCCAAATTTTTTCTCCTTCCCAACTAATACCATGATATATTCAACTACAAAAAAATCAGGCAAATTCTTTGTAGTCAAATTAAAGAGTCAGTTTTTCAGCTGAACTTACAATGGGACACTAGAAATGACATTCAAGCCTTCTCTACACTCATCACTTTGGGTCTCATGTGGATTTTCTTGTGTGTGATAAGGCTAGAATGTTTCCCGAAACACCTCCCACACTCGGGGCACTTAAATGGTTTCTCCCCTGTGTGGATAAACACATGATTTAAAAGATTAGACTTAGTACTGAAAGCTTTTCCACAGTCTGGACATTCATATGGTTTCTCTCCTGTGTGAGTCCTCTGGTGTATCACGAGCTCAGATTTGCAAACAAAACTTTTCCCACATTCGGGACATTGATATGGTTTTTGCCTGGAGTGGTACCTCTGGTGCATCAGCAGGCTGGAATTGTTACTGAAGGTTTTCCCACAATTAGGACATTCAAAGGGTTTCTCTCCTGTGTGAGTCCTCTGATGATACACTAGGCTGCATTTGTAAGTGAAACTTTTCCCACATATAAGGCATTGAAAGGGATTTTCTCCTGTGTGAGTCCTGTGGTGCTTCACCAGGCTGGGTTTGTAACTGAAACTTTTCCCACAGATAACACATTCAAACAGTTTCTCTCCTGTATGAGTCCTCTGGTGTATCACTAGGCTGAAATTGCGACTGAATCTTTTCCCACAGATAACACATTCAAACCGTTTCTCTCCTGTGTGAGTCCTCTGGTGATACACTAGGCTGTATTTGTAACTGAAACTTTTCCCACATATAGGGCATTGAAAGGGTTTCTCTCCTGTGTGAGTCGTCTGATGATATACTAGGCTGGGTTTGTAACTGAAACTTTTCCCACAGATAGCACATTCAAACGGTTTCTCTCCTGTATGAATATTCTGGTGTCTCATTAGATGGGCATTTTGACGGAAACTTTTTCCACAATCAGGACATTCAAAGGGTTTCTCCCCTGTGTGTGTCCTCTGGTGTATCATCAAATCAGAATTACGACTGAAACTTTTCCCACAATCAGGACATTCAAAGAGTTTTTCTCTTCTGTGAGTCCTCTGGTGTATCACCAGATCAGAATTATGATTGAAACTTTTTCCACACACAGGACATTCAAAATGTTTCTCACGTATGTGACTCCTCTGGTGATTCATCAGGGTAGAATTTCTAATGAAACCTTTCCCACAGTCAGGACATTCAAATGGTTTTTCTCCTGTATGAGTCCTCTGGTGTATCACCAGCTCAGAATTACGATTGAAACTTTTTCCACACACAGGACATTCAAAGGGTTTTTCTCCTGTGTGAGTCCTCTGGTGTTTCCGGAAATTAGATTTACAACTGAAACATTTCCCACAGTCTGGACATTGATACGGTTTCTGTCCTGTGTGTATCCTCTGGTGTATCACCAGGCTTGAATTACGACTGAAACCTTTCCCACAGTCAGGGCACTCAAATGGTTTCTCTCCTGTGTGAGTCATCTGGTGTGTCATGAGATGAGAATTTGTAATGAAACTCTTCCCACAATCAGAACATTCAAATGGTTTCTCTCCTGTGTGAGTCCTCTGGTGCGTCATGAGATGATAATTTGTAATGAAACTCTTCGCACAATCGGAACATTCAAATGGTTTCTCTCCTGTGTGAGTCCTCTGGTGTCTCATGAGATGAGAATTTGTAATGAAACTCTTCCCACAATCGGAACATTCAAATGGTTTCTCTCCTGTGTGAGTCCTCTGGTGTGTCATGAGATGCGACTTTGTAATGAAACTCTTCCCACAATCAGAACATTCAAATGGTTTCTCTCCCGTGTGAGTCCTCTGGTGTCTCATGAGATGAGAATTTGTAATGAAACTCTTCCCACAATCAGAACATTCATATGGTTTCTCTCCCATGTGAGTCCTCTGGTGTCTCATGAGATGTGAATTTGTAATGAAACTTTCTCCATAATCAGGACATTCAAAGGGTTTTTGTCCTATGTGAGTCATCTGCTCTATCACCAGGCTTGAATTCTGACTGAAACTGTTCCAACAATCAGGACATCCAAATGTTTTCTCTCCTGTGTTAGTAGTTTTCTGCTGTCACACAGGATGGCAGTTTAATGAAACTTTTTCCACAATCAGGACATTCAAAGGGTTTGTCTTCTACATGAAACTTCTGTTATCTCATGAGGTGGGTATTTCCAATGACACTTTCAAAAAACGTGGACACTCATACGTGATGTGAGTCCTCTAATGTATCACCATGTTGCCATGCTCACTAATGTGTTTACCACATAGGGGGCATTTTTATGGCTTTTCCTGTGTGGATCTTCTCATACATAATTAGGTGTGATTTGCAATCTTATTTTCCCATAACAGGCACATCTATAGAGCTTTTCCATTACTTATATTCTTAAGATTATAAAAATATGTGTGATTGCTTTTTAGTGGTATTTTGATTAAAGCCGGTTTTTTCTTCCCAGAGCAAGGCCTGCATCACTGTCTGCCCTATTAGGCTCTCCAAGTGATCTTTTACTCCACACTAACTTCCAGATATTTCCCTCTTTTGCTGAATAAAAAATATTCTCCCTTGACTTTTCATGTAATGTATCCTTGAGTTCCATATGCTCCACTTATTCCAGCTTGAAATCTTTCATAGTTTTCTCTTTTGCCTATCAGCTGCTGGAGATCAGAATTATGTGGTTTTCTGGAGGAAATGGAAAATATTTTGATTTCTGGCTTGATTTTCCATTTTAATGTTGCTTGTTAGTCTCAGTTGTCCAGAGTGCTATTAAGATTTAAAGAAAAGTTTAACTTTAATCGTATATTATATGATTGCAGAAGACATGAGAAAAAGAAAAATGTATATATTAAAACTAAAAACCAAACAAGTCACAACGTTAGAATAACATCATACATTAATTTTGATCCATCTGATATATGGAATTTTGATCCATCTGATATATGGAACCAATATCCAAGGTTCAAATATCCATTCAATCATGAAATTCCCTACTGTGTTTTCCCCAAAATACAACCCATCCCAGAAATAAGGCCAAGCCTAATTTATTGGGGGGGGGGGGATGACTAATATACATCCTATCCCAAAAATAAGTCCTAGTGAAGGGGGTGGGCATGGCCACCACAGGAGGTCCTTCCCTTCCCCGGTCCCCTCATGGCTGCTAGACCCCTTAATCGTGACCCGCAGATTAGTTGATCCATTGAGGGCTGGGAGCTCTGTTTCTCCGGGCACTTGGAGATGTTTCCAGCGCAGTCTTGCTAGCCCCAACCCTTCCCATGGCACTAGGCAATCTTGCAGCCAAAAGCCCCTCTCTTCTATGGAGCAAATGGTGAGTACAAGTTTGTGCTCCACCAGGTGTGGATCTTGGGTATTACTCAGGCTGCTGCCACAATGAGGCAGAAAGCCATCCATCCCATCAGAATAGGCTCCCCCCATCCTGCTGCTGCTGCTGCTTGAGAAAAGGACGAAAATGAAGGCAAGATTGTGGGAAGCATGTGCTTAAAGTGTGTGCCTAGTGTCAAGCCTAAAAGGAGAATTCTATGCTGGGAATTTATTACTCTGTGCTTTTGCAATTATTATTGTAGCCCTTTTAGTTTTGACTCAATTCTAACCAAGATTGAGGAGTTGGGGATTGATAGAACAAACTTGCAGGCTTGTTATCTCTTTTACATTCTTTCTAAATATTTCTCACGGAAATCTTCGCTCGTCTGTTAGCACCTGCTTGGGCTGGCTTAGGAGAGGTGCTTTGATGTTTCTTTGAATGGATTGGCCAGAAGCTGATATGTGGGAATTATTGAGGAGGAACTTTCACTTTACTTTGGTGGGGAAAGTCCGGGAATTTGAGATTCAGGATTTTTCCAGCCATGCCAATACAATGTCTTCAATAAAATCTTATTCTCCATAGGGCTGAGAATAGAATCCAAGAATGGTGTGGCCTCCTATCAGATGATCTGTGACTGAGCCAATCAAAGAGTCTATCTTATGCTGGTATCTCCAGTTATTTGGCTCAGTCAAGATCGATCTGATGTGTTTTTCCTGAGCCCCTGCTCTTCTTGGATTTGATTTCTTCCTTTTACTTAATTTTTTCCTTATTTGCTTCTACAGCCTCTTCTACCAGTGGGTAGAAAGAGCGCTGTCTGCATTGTGGCCTCTCTGGCTAGGGGAAGCCTTCCCTTTGTGCTATGAGTGCCATCAGGGATATCCTTTAGGTGGAGGGGCCCCCCTGACCAGGGGGGGTGCCCTTTCCTCACGCAGTGTTTTCTACGTGTAATGGGCTCTGGCCTCCCTGGCCGGGGAGAACTATCCATATTAAAGCCCTTGCCGCCTGAGGCCGGCGGTTCTCCGAAGCCGTCCAGATGCTTCTCCAGCTGGGGAAAGCCCTCCTGCTGACTTCAATCAATAGTTGTTTTTCCTGTTAGACCAAGCCTCTCCGGCAGGAGAGAGCAACCTCTGATAGCTTCGGGCCAGCCGACATCACTTCTGCCAGCCCACCCCGGCTGGGGAGAGGTCTTGGCGCAGCACATTAACAGAGACAAGGCCTATGACTCAGGCAAATTCCCACGTGCACCTTCTCTCAGGAGGAGAGCGATCGCGCCCAGCATTGCCTCAGCGATTCTGCCTCGCAGTGAGCAGCCAGCTAACAATCAGGCGCAGTTCGGCCTTAATCACTTCACTCTGTGCCTTCCCTCCCCCTTTTTTAGGGGAGAGAGAAGAGCTTGTTTGTGCTTGTTTGTCCTGCCTTTTGTCTCTGGCCAGCAGCTGAAATCTCTTTCTACAAACTGTGAGTGCTTATTACTCCCTGAGGAGGGGTTTCGTATATTGGTTGATTCCCTTTTTCCTCTTGATAGTTTCTCAAGGCCCCTGGGCCTTCTGACAGTTGCAATTTCAAATTGCTCAGTGCACCTCCCATCTAGGCCAGTTGTTAGGCAGTTTTCTATGTATCATTTTGCCTCAGCCTCTTGTGATTAAATAGTAACAGCTGCTGGCCTGCTATGCCCAGGAATGGATTTAGATTCTACTCAGCACCAGGCAGCCTCAGAGTCTCATACCTTAGCTGAAGCTCCTTCCACCTTGCAGGGGAATAAAAGATCTAGCAAAAGCTCCAAATCCTCTCTTGGGCCCTCCTCCAAGACAGGATCTTCTAAAACTGGTCTCACAAGGCTAGGATGGAGGAAAAATTGAGTTCCTCAAGGCACAGGGCCCTAGAGAGGGAATTTGCAAGGGCCGAAAGGCGCCTGCAGGAGGAGACAACGAAATCCTCCCAAGGCTCCCTGATCACCTTGCTCTTTCCCTGGGGGGGAACCTTTCCCTTATTCCACACAGACCCAGGCTTCCACTATGCCAACTGAGGCCACCTTTACCCCCACAGCTGTGGGGATCAGACCTTCTGAAGACCCACAGGGGGTGCTTGCTGGCCTTAACACTATGATTGCCCAGGCACTAGCTCACGGTTTTGCAGGCCTGCAACGCAGCATCCAAGCATCAACACACATAGCCCATGGTGATGCCTTTTCCTTGGTTCCATCGGAGGGAGCCCTTTCTAGACACAGATTTAGATCTTATGCATCATTTGCAGACAGTGGGGATTCATTAGCAGAGGAAGAACATAGGTACTCAGCCCTCTCTGAGGATGAGGCTGTTGCTCCAGAGGCCCCTGCTATTACGGGCCTCTTCCCGCCAGACCTCTTCAAGTCATTGCCTAATAAGGCAAAGGTCACAACTGAGCTCGGTTCTTCCACCTCAGCTACCTCCGTTCCCCAGTCAGGCACTGCTAGTTTGTTTTCCTTTCCAGCTCCGAAGAGTGGTGACACCCCAACACCTCAATTGGTGTTGGATGTCATTAAAAAGCAATGGACTCACCCTGGCACTCAGGTCCCAATTACCTCATTGGATAGGCGTTTCTATCAGGGGGACAAGAACTTAACCGATTTGCTGCAGCTTCCCGGATTGGACGACCCTATTGCCATGATCATCTCTCCCTCCCTGGCTTCTGGTGATGCATCAGAGGCCTACGTCCCGAAGACAAGCAGGCAGAATTGGTACTCCGAATCATCTTCCAAACTTCTGCCTGGGCCGTTTGTATGGCCATGGCTGCAACTTTCTTCAACAGAGCCGCCCTACTCTGGTTACACCAGATGCAGGACAGGATCCCTGCATCGGAGGCCTGACTGCATCAGGACCTAAATAAGTTGTTAGTGGCCACACAGTTTTCGGCCGACGCAACTCTTGATATGGTCCATTTCGCATCAAGGTGTATGGCAGCCTCTGTCACCTCTCATCGTCTGTTACAGCTTAGGAACTGGCAGGCCAAGCTAAGAGCAAAATGGAGGCTTGCATGTGTTGCCTTCCAAGATGGCCGGTTATTTGGCGAGATATTAGATCCACTGCTCGTTGAAAACCGGGACAAAAAGAAGATCCTACCTCCACAGCGTAAGAAGCTCGACCCCTGCTTTGTGCCTTATGCTCAGCACCCTAGATCAGACTCTGGACCTGATACCACACAGTGCACCCCCTCCGTAGGCCCCAATAGACTGCACCAAGACGATCCCATTGGGGGAAGGCTAAGCTTATTCACCCATCAGTGGGAAGCCACAACCACAGACAACTGGGTGCTATGCACTATCAGACAGAGCTTGATTCTAGAGTTTTCCTCCATTCCCCAGAGGCGTTTAATCACTTGTTCAGTTCCATCTGATCCTCTTAAGTGATCTTTATTGGAACAGGCTATTATCCATCTGTTAAACATCCAGGCTATAGAACCAGTCCCGCCCCTCCAAAGAGGTTGTGGATTTTATTCATTTGTTTTTATGGTTCCAAAGGTGTCACGGGGATAGAGGGTCATTCTAGACCTCAAGAAACTGAACATGCATGTCAAATACCAGCAATTCAAAATGCACACTCTCCATTCTATTCTGGAGACCATCAGGAAGGGCGACTTCCTGGCTTCTATTGACCTGTCTGAGGCCTACCTGCACATTCCAATTCATATTGCCCACAGGCACTATCTTAGGTTCTTCTTCACAGGGCTTCACTTTCAATATAGAGCGTTACCATTTGGCTTATCTTTGGATCCACGATCTTTTACAAAGATTCTGGCCCCAATTTCAGCTCATCTTAGAGCCTTACCAATTCGCATTCAGTGTTACTGGGATGGTATTCTCATCCAATCTTCCTCAGATTGCTCATCTTTGAGCGACATTAGATTGAGGATAGATACCCTTGCAACCCATGGCTTCCTTATCAATTTAGATAAGAGTCATCTCACACCTACCACCCATTTGCAACAGCTAGGTGCAGTCATTGTCATTCTCCAATGTCAGGTTTTTCTATCCCCAGAGAGGCAATCTAACATCCAGGTACTGATACGTGAATTGAAACAGTCTCGAAGCTGTGGCAAAAATTGTCACAGCTTTTAGGCATGATGATTTCATGCATAGGCATAGTGCCTTGGGCCAGACTCCATGCAAGAACCACTCAGTGGTTTCTACACCCATTTCAAAGATCTGACCACAGTAATTCTCATACATCTGTCTCGATCTCTCCTGAGGTCCTCTGCTCTTTTGACTGGTGGTTATCCACAGCTATACAGAGCGGTGCTTCATTCAGAGACCAAAACCGCATCTCTATTACCACAGATGCTAGTCTTTTCAGCTGGGGAGCACACCTTGATGCTCTTATGACCCAGGGCCAGTGGTCCGCCCTTGATTTAAAAAAGAACATTAACTGGCTAGAATTGCGAGCCATCCATCTGGCTCTTTGATATTTTGAGCCTCACATCAGAGGGCTCCATGTCTTAGTTTGGACAGACAATGTGAGGGCTATGGCGCATGTTAATCATCAGGGTGGTACCCGCTCTAGAGCACTTATGAAGGAGGCACTGCAGCTAGGCCTTTGGGCAGAATAGCATGGTGCTTCAGTCAAAGCACAACATATCTCGAGGGTAGTGAATGTCAGAGCCAACCATTCAAGTCGGACTATCGTGGACAACACAGAGTGGCAGCTACATCTGAACCTTTTCACTGAGATCACTTTGAGGTTTGGCACTCCTGTAGTTGACCTTTTTGCTTCTCCCTCGAACGATCAGGTGCCAAAATACTTCACCAGATTTTATTCTCAGGTATTAGAGGGAACAGATGCATTATGCTGTAATTGGCCTCAGGGCCTTTTGTATACTTTTCCTCCTCTATCCCTTATTCCAGGAGTTGTCAGACAGACTTTGCAGCCAAAGACAGAGCTCCTTCTGGTGGCACCCAATTGGCCCAGGAGGGTTTGGTTTGCGGTCTTAGTGGACCTATCCATTTCCCATCCATGGAGAATTCCTCTGAACAAAGTAGTGCTCAGGCAGGGCACCTTATCACATCCAAATCCAGAATGGCTTCAATTGGCTATCTGGAGATTGAGTGAAAATATTTAATGCTCAATCGTTTCTCTGCCAGGGTTATTAGCACTATTCAAGCCTCGAGGTGTCCGTCCACTACACAAATTTATGAGGCCACCTGGAGGATTTTCTGTGACTGGTGCAAGCGGTCCAGGCTTGAACCTCTTGAGGCCACAATCCCTCAGCTCCTGGACTTTCTGCAGCAAGATTTAGACAGAGGCGTCTCCCCAAACACTCTTCAGCGGCAAGTGACTGCTATCTCTTCGGTCCTCAGGTGCGGCACTATGGACTCTCTTGCACAACATCCCATGGTTCGTTCCTTTCTTCGTGGAGCATCCAAACTTTGCCCGCGTCCAGTGCACAGATTCCCAACTTCGGATCTTGCTCGAATGTTAAATGCCCTTACAGGCGCACCATTTGAACCTCTTAAAACAGCCACCTTGCGCTGTATGACATTAAAGGTGGCCTTTTTGATAGCGATCACGTCAGCTTGGCGCAAATCTGAACTGGCCCCTTATCGGTCAGAAAGGAACTTTTGTGTTTTTTACCCAAATAGGGTAATTCCTATACACATATGACTGCATGGCCACTACCAACTCCACCACCATCATCAAGTTTGCTGATGACACTGTCGTGGT
>JAEANM010021759.1:0-11763 GCA_017656035.1 Myanophis thanlyinensis
CCAGCAACTTAACTAGCACACACACATTCCTATACACATAATACCAACCCCCCCATAAAATTTCCATTTGAATCTTGACAAGGAATACATTAGGAGATTCCGCAAAATATTAAAATCAAAACTGAATGCTGGAAACATAATTAAAGCTATTAATACCTGGGCAGTTCCAGTGATACGCTACCCAACTGGAATCATCAATTGGACTTTGGCTGAACTGGATAATTTGGACCGGAAAACATGAAAACTTTTGAATATATACCATATTTTACATCCACAAAGTGACGTTGACAGGCTGTACCTGCCAAGAAAAATAGGTGGCAGAGGCTATTGCAAATCCATCAAACTGTAGAAGAAGAAAAGCGAAGTTTGAATGAATATGTGAATCAAAGTATAAAAAAAATTGCTGCAGGCTGTAAAACTGGAGAACATCATTAAAACAATAGAAACAAAGGCAGAATATAAGGAAAAACAGCTAGATGACAGATTAAATAGATGGAAAACAAAAGCTTTGCATGGACAGCACTTGAAAAACATTGAAGGGAAATGTGACAACAACTTGACATGGACATGGCTTAAGATGGGAACCATCAAGAAAAAAAACAGAAGATTTAATACTCGCTGCTCAAGAACAAGCACTACAAACAAATGCCATGAAAGCAAAGTTTCAAAAAACCACCAAACTTTTCCCAAACTTTTCCCAAAATGCTGCTGCTGCCACCTTGCTTCGTTCTATTTCAGTTTGGAAAAGTAAGAAACTAAAAGAGATTAAAAATGTAAGGACAGCACTAGTACTTGGAAATCTGCAAATGATAGTCTGTTAGTTATGCTAGCATTCATTGATGAAAACAAAATATAGAAATTAAAATAAAAAATGAATATTCAGGATTACAATTACAATTAAAACTGATATCCAAATTTCATTTCTTGAAAGATATGAATTGTGGGAAGAAATATCTATCTGGTTCGGTTCCAAGTTGAGACAAAGGCACTGTAGACAAAATGGAGGCCGGAGGGTGATTGGAAAGAGGATCCATTTATTTATGGAACCATGTGTTTGCGGTTCTGGTGCAGCTGACAAAATGGAGTTGAGAGTGGAGGGATGTTATACCTTCTCTTGGGCTTTGCACTTGAGCCTCCTGTTGGAAAGCTCTTATGAACTTTTCATGTAAAATAAAAAATAAATGAACATTTTATAGTTTTGATGATTACACAAAATAAATTATAGAATGAAGAAAGAAAGGATATTTTTAAATAAAAAGGCAGTGAAGAAAGATTTGTGCTATTGATTTAATGCCTTAAAATTACCTAAGTATAACAATGTAAACAGGTATTAAATTATCAAGTATATAAAATGTTATCTTAATCTTTATTATTAAGCACATAACTTTATGTACCTCTAATACATGAATTTCTGTACATGGTAGTACAATTACCTATGAGACTATCATTCAGTTACAGTTTCAACAATTGTGAACCATATACACGAACATGACATTATAAGTCTAAAACCTTAATCAAAACATAGTAATATATTTCAATTTCTGTTAAATTTGCAACTAAATTCTTATCCCTAAAAAAAATCCAATGTAAATTATGTTATTAAAAATGCACACAAAACAACTTGTTAGGTAATGGCATGCATATTTAAGGTAGAGATAAATTAAACTGATTTAAATTCCAGAATTACATAGCTGTGTGTCTATGTCTATATTAAATTATAGCAACCTTATATGTTTTGTTGGAGAGCTATGGCTTTATACCAGCCAGAACAACTGGATAGTGGGGACTTTAGAGAGATAGGGAAAGCATCTGGACATTTGACTCCTAGGTTGGAACTAGAAGAGCTATTCAGAGTAAAATGAACTAGAAGGGGTGTTCAGAATAAAATGCTATGGATGATTTTTTTTATGGATTAGAATTGGGGTTATATTTTCCAAACAGTTTCATCAAAGCAGATTTGATCTCTTTGTTCTTGAGAGTGTATATGAAGGGATTCAACATTGGTGTTAGGATGCTATACTGTATAGAGATTACTTTATCCAAATCCATTAGTGATTCTAAATTTGGCTTCATATACCGGAAGAAACCTGTAATGTAAAATAAGCCCACTACAATGAGGTGGGAACTACAGGTGGAAAATGCTTTTTGCCTGCCTTCTGCTGAATTAATTTTCAGGATGGTTGAAATTATGTAAATGTAAGACACCAGAGTGAAAATAAATGAACTCAAACCAAATATAAAGGCAGAAATAAGAATAACAATATAATTGATTATTTTTTTCTTACAAGGCAAGGCCAAAAGTGAGGGAAGTTCACAGCTATAATGTCTGATGGCATTGTCACTACAGAAATGCAAATTTAACAAAGGAAGTGCATTTACTATCCCATACAAGAAACCCATTCCCCAGGACATACCCACTAACTGTCTACAGGTTTCTTTTGTCATATTTATGGTATAATGTAGTGGATCACATATAGCAACATATCGGTCATAAGCCATTGCGGAGAGGATGAACACTTCTGCACCAGCAATTTGGAAAAGGAAGAAATTCTGTGCTATGCATCCTTCCCAAGAAATTGTTTTCTTCTTTGTTATGAGGTTTCCTAACAATTTTGGAACAGTAACTGATGAATAGCAGATGTCAACAAAAGCTAAATGTCTGAGAAAAAAGTACATGGGAGTCTGGAGGGTAAATTCAATCCTGGTCACAAGTATAATCACCATGTTGCCTAATAATGTCACTAAGAAAATGATTAGAAACAAGACAAAAAGAAAATCTTGTAGATTAGGATCTTTTGAAAGTCCCAAGAGTATGAACTCTTTTATTTCTGTCTGATTTTCCATCTCAGAAGATTCAAGAAAAATAAGATCTCTTCAAAAAGTTAATGATGTCTGTATGATGACTGTAATCACTACAAATAACAAATAAACAAAAATTGTAAGTATCTTTCTCTTTAAGATATAAAGAAATATTCCATGGCACTGTGAAGAATAGATTACAAATGAGTTTGTTTAAGTAAAAACAAAATGAAATGAAACCACTTAACATTAGCAGAGGGATAATTTATTGAATTATTTTATATATGCAATTTAACTGGTTTTTCACTGACATTCTCCTGCTAATATGCTTAATTTATACAAAAATTAAATTCAACATTAATTAATGAATTCATGTATTCTGGGGAAACTTCATTTTAGAAATATTCCAGATATTGATAGATACTCTTTTGTGCAATATATTTTTCTTGGTCTGACTTCAAAAATAATTCAGAGGCTGCAAATAGTCAAGAAGGCAGCATATGTTTATGATTTCAGTAATGCCCAGCTATGGAAATACCTTGCATGTAGTATGTACTATATAGGCTTTACAGTATTAAAGTATTTATAGAAGTAAAGTAAACAAAAGTAATTGCTTTTGTTGTTTTCTTCCAAGCTATAGAAAATATTTTGAAATATAATAACCATTTATGTGGACCAACTATTCAAATGTGGACAAACTACTTCATGATTTATAGATAAACAGTAAAACAAAAGTTTTAATATAATCTGCATTCTTTAGAACAATGTAGATTTGGGCATCTTTAGGTCAATGAAGAATTTTTCCTTAGGTAAAAGTGATTTTTTAATATTTCTATCTGAGCAAATCCTTTCAAAGACAATATAAAACCTGAGAGAGCTTTGTGAAAACTGCAGGAATACATTTTAGCACATTTTAAAAAATATCTATAGTTACATCTCTATATTTGCATCTACCTAGACATAAATTCTCATTTATCCTTTCTGTGCACATGAAAGACAAATGAAGACAGAATATACTGAATAGCAATAAATAGGAAAAACCAGAGCAACCAAAATAGAAGGGGTGCAATTTGTAACAATTTTCAAAAAATCTGAAACAACTAATAGTACAAATCATCTTAAAGTGATATAAACAAAGAACCAACTAACTGAGAATTGATTTGAAAAATATTTTAAGTAGAACATTAATGTTAGAGTATTTTTTCTAATGGTTTCTAGGAAAAATAGTCTCATTAAAATATGAAAATATAAAGGGATGAAACTCACTCATATATCAGTCTTGTTATATTTTGTTTCAAAGGTACACGGTACAGGTGCTTCTTTTAAATTATGCAGTCTTCTAAGAATACAGGATCTTTTCTTTTTCTTTTCTTTTCCTTTCTTGATATACTTTTAAGCCAGCTATGGGGTTTAGAACTGGGTTGCACAATGTTGTGCTGGTTTGGATGCTTTCTCCAGGATCACCTCAATTGATACTGATAGGGAGTGAGAGGCTCAGTTCACAGCTGCTTCTTTGTGGCATGCTTCAGGTCTTGGAATTTTCTCCACACCTTTTTATCAACTATATGATGCCCCTGAGTAAGATCATTTTGCCACTATCTGATCAAGGTCAAATCCATTCCCATCCTTTTGAACTTCCAAAAGGCCTTGTTGCTACGCCAATTAGCCTGTTATCCCCCATGGGGGTGTGACATATTTTCTACTAATGGAGTAGAAAATACAGCACCTCTTCCTTGGGTACACTTTGTTCCCTCTCCATTCTACTTAGTTTTATTTTTTGTTGAATTTTAAAATTTATTTATTGTTTTAATGTTTTATTCTGTATTTTATTCAATATCTGTAAACCATCTACAGATGCTTTGGTGTGATGAACAGCATACAAATTTGATAAATAAAAGGGGGGAGGGAGGGCAGTGCACTTTGACTATTAAATCATGCAGGGAAGAAATTTAGATTTAACTATGTTTCTTCTGAATCTATAATTGCCCTCTGAAGTTACCCAGGCTTTTGGGAAAACACATGTATCACAGAAAGGTATTACATTCAGACTACTGATGTCCAAAATACTTTAATACTTTTAGTTAATCTTAAGCAAAAATTTCCCAGCCCTTTTAAATAGAATCAGTTCATAGAAGAGAGACTTCTTTTTCATAATTCAATGATTCTGTCACCTAGATAAAGGGTGTGCAGCAGGGGTGAAATTCAGTTTGTTCTAACTGGTTTTATAGAACTGGTGGCAGTGATTATGCATAATTTGGAGAACCAGCAAATCGCACCACTGATTGGCCCCATCTGTCCCACTCACTCCTTTTTGTGCCTCACCTGCCTAGAGTCATGCCTGAAGCACAGCTGCTGCTGCTGCTCCCTGTTTCCTTCACTTGCTCTGACCACACACCTCAACTGATCTCTGCTTGGTGAGTCTTCCTTTGATTCCACAGCTTGGTGCCCATTCACCACTGTCCAAGCTTCTGTAACTTGGCACACTTCTCCTTCCAGTTGGGAGAGTTGATCCTTTTTAACCTATGGGATTTCACTTCCTCCAGTAGATTTATGACTGAGTAGTACTATAAAAAGGCTAGGGGCCACCCCTTCTTCCCCACTTTTCATACTCAGTTCAAGTAGAAGGACGTGAGTGGCATTGATCCTCTCTTCAAACAATGGACCACATGCAGGAAAACAAAGGTTAGTTACAGAGGCAATTCCCCTAATGGAACAAGACTTCTAAACTTCCTCTTCGGTCATATCGACACAGACCAATATGCTGAAAGGAGGATGGACTGAAGGGGAGCCTGAATCCTGGATACAACACATGCTCTGGCAGAAACCGTCACACGTGTGGTCATGCAGCCTGGATGGATGAGCATGGGGATTGCACAAGGGGGGTTTCTTCCCTTGGGAATCCCGGGGCAGGCACCAATGGAAATTGGGGTTTTCCTGCACAGCCCGTGATGGAGAAGCAGGGGAGCAACTGTCACACATGCGGAACCTCATATCCTGCTACGCTCCGGAAACTTAGTCTGTATCCTAACCCTCCCCCACCCCAAATTGAGGTGGCAGGGTTACACTGGAGATTCCTTCCCAGGGGAATTCCAGCTGCCTCCCCAACTGGGGGAGGGGGCACCAACTGTTTTTACCAATGGCATTCCTAGGTGCCATGTGCTTGAGGCAGCCTAGGGGCTGCTGGAGTGCAGGGAATTCATGCATGCACACATGTGCGGACTTTCCCATACGGCAGCACCAGCATGGCTCAAGGACTGCTGAGGGCTGGGGAATCCCCTCCATGATGGGGGGATTTCCCCCATGGCTTCCCAGCCATGGTGGGTCTTTCCAGTGCCCCCACATGGTCTGAGGAGTCGCTGGAGGCTGGGAATTCCCTCCCTGTGTGGGGAGATTCTCTCCGTGGCATCCCAGCTGCGGGGAGGCTCCTGGAGCCGTCACGCTGCTCCGCTGGTGCTGGAGATTGGGAATCCCCTTCCCAATGGAGGGGATTTCCCCCGCAGCCTCCCAGCCATGCCGGACCATTCTGGAGCCCAGCACGGTCTCACGGACCTCTAGGGGCTGGGGAATTCCCTCCTGGGGGAAGCATCCCAGCTGTAGCATCCCAGCTGCGGAGAGGCTTCCGGAGCCACCAGGCAGCTCCGCAAGCCTTGGAGATTGGGGGATCCCTCCCCCAGCAGGGGGGATTCCTCCTGCAGCGTCCCAGCCATGGAGAGGCTTCCAGAGCCACTTGGTGGGGGAATGAAAGGGAGACTGGGGGAATGAAAGGCACCCCAGTGGCCAGGCAGTCGGATGAGATGCCAGGGACCTCCAAATCGGGGGCCAGGAGAGGCGTATCACCATCACCTCCCCACAAGAAGATTATTCCTCGGGATCCAACAGCAGTGCGTCAGAATCAAAGGAGGAAGCTAAGATGTTATCGGCAGATGAGATGGAAAAGTAGCAGCAGCCCACATCAGCCGGGCTGTTCAAGGTGGCCCTGTTCAGTACGCTGCTGAACAAGGCTAAATTTACAACAGAGATGGGGGGTCAAGCCCCCAGCCATGAGGTAACAGGGGCAGAGAGGAGTGATGCTAAGCACGTCTTGTTTAACTCCACAGTGATGCAGGCCAAGGAAGTTCCATCCCCTCTGCTTTTCCAGGATACTACTGCAGCAATGGACAGTTCCAGCAGCTGGACAGCTGCCCCTGGTGTCAGAACGTCAATTTTATAACCTAACAGAGGACATAGCAAAGTTGCTTCAACCACCGGCAGTGGATGAACCACTGGTGGCTTTGGCCTTGACTGATGCCTTGATCACAGGTTCAAAGGAGGCTCTGAAGGCTGACAACCAATGGATGGAGCAGGTCACATCCAGAGGCTTCCAGATGATGGCCTGGGCAATCAAGGCTGCTACCATAGCATCTTTCTTCAACCAGGCCACTTTGCTATGGTTGCGAGACTTACAGACGAGGATTCCCACTGATAACCTCCGTGTGCATTAGGACATTAACAAAATAGTGGCTGAAATGGAATTTTCGGCAGACACGATGTTACACACTACAAAATTCAGTGGCAGGACATTGGGCACCTTGGTCACATCCAGATGCCTGGTGTGGCTGTGCAATTGGCCAGCTGAAATAAAGAAAAAGTGGAAGCTGGCTTCAGCACCCTTCATCATGGGGAAGCTGTTCGGGGATGCGTTAGAACCTGCCCTAGTCACGTCTAAAGATGGAAAAAAGAGAATGGTATCCACCATGAAACGTGGGAACCATAAGAAGTTTACCTATAACCGCAAACAGTCCTTTCGAGACTGCCGTGATAGACCCTCAATGAGTCATCAATCCTCATCCAGCAGGACCGACGGACAGCAGGACAAGGGATACCAGGGCAAACAATATGACTCCGCGTACAACAACTTGTACAACAACTCGTACAATAACTCGTTTAAGTGGCCATTTCAAGGGGGCCGGGGCAAGCCCGATCGCAAAGCAAAATGACGGAGAGCCTGTTGATGGCATTGGTGGCCATCTCGCATACTTCGCTGATCAATGGTACGAGACCACCAACAACGAATGGATGAAGATGCACCATTCAATACAGACTTTGTCTAGAGTTTCTCTCCCTACCTCCCCATGTCTTCAAAACCTGCCACACCCCAAGCAACCAGACAAGCCGAGGTCTCATGAAGGAGGCCATCAAGCACCTGATGGCGATCAGGTCAATAAAACCGGTTCTGGCAGATCAAAGAGGTCAGGGGTTCTACTCCATCCTATTCGTCATCCCAAAGGCGTCGGGAGGGTGGAGAGCAATTTTGAATCTCAAAGGACTCAACGTATACATAGCATACCGGCGTTTCAAAATGCACTTGTTGCAAAGCATCCTGAAGTCTGTCAGGGAGGCCGACCTGTTGTCGTCTATCAACCTGACGGAGGCATACCTACATGTACCGATTTACCTGGACCACCAGAAGTTCCTCAGGTTCTGTTACTGTGGGAGGCATTACCAGTACACGGCACTACCGTTCGGTCTGTCCTCAGCACCACGGGTCTTCACCAAACTGCTAGCAGCGCTGACTGCCCGTCTGTGTACAATGCTGGTTCGGATCCAATGCTACCTTGATGACATCCTCATCATGTCATCAGGGGCCATGGTGGAATGGGACCTGCAAGTCATGATCCAATTCTTGGGGGACCACAGGTTTTCGATAAACTGGAAGAAGAACCTCGCACCCATAACTTGCCTGCAACATCTGGGGGCAGTGATAGACACGAACACGTGCATGGTGTTCCTTTCACAGAAATAGAAAGAGAACCTCCGGACCCTGGTTCAGGGGACTCTGGTGGGCAGAGAGGTGACATTGGAAATGTTATCAAAACTACTGGGCACAATGGTGTCTTGTATAGGTATTGTGCCTTGGGCTCATCTGTACACCAGACTCCTACAATGGTTCCTGCTACTATATCAGAAACAGGGTTGCAGTCACTCGCCACGCAAGGTCAAACTTTGCTGGGGGGTCAAGGGCTCCCTCAAGTGGTGGCTGTCATCCACAGTCCTCAAGGAATCCATGTTCCAGGTGACGACCCAGGTCATGATCACCACAGATGCCAGCTTGTTCGGCTGGGGGGCCCACCTACAGAACCACATTTGTCAGGGGAGGTGGACCGAGAAGGAACTCTCACACAACATAAATTGGCTGGAACTGAAAGCGGTTCACTTGGCACTCAGGGAATTCCAAGACAGGGTATGGGGACAGCATGTCCTCATCCTCACAGTCAACACCATGGCCAAGGTGCACATAAACAGACAGGGGGGTACGAGGTCAAAGGTCCTCATGAGGGAAGATCGAGAACTGTGTTCTTGGGCAGAACAGAACGTTTGGACATTGACAGCCGAACACATTTTGGGAACATCCAATGTCCAGGCAGATTGGTTGAGCAGAATGACGATAGACCATGCAGAATGGAGACTGCAGCCCAGACTCTTTTGGCAGATAATGAGCAGATTAGGGCAGCCATGCATAGATCTGTTTACATCTCTGCAAAACGCTCAGCTAGACAGGTTCATAACTAGATTCCCCTCACCAGGTGCAGAGGATGAGGATGCACTCCACTGCAGGTGGCCCACAGGCCTACTGTATGCCTTTCCCCCCATAACAATGATTACAGGGGTAATTCACAAGATGAGACAGGAGAAGGTGGAGTTGATATTAGTGGCCCCACACTGGCCAAGACGGCCCTGGTTTGCCGACCTGAAAAGCCTGTCCGTGAGCAAACTGTGGCAGATTCCCATGACAAGCTCACCACTCAGGCAAGAGGCAATAGTTCATCCAGACCCACAATGGCTCCAGCTAGCCACCTGGCGGTTGAGCGGGAAGCCTTAGCAAGAGCCAAGCTATCAGGCAGGGTCATAGACACAATTCAAGTGGCATGTTGACCAGCGACCCTTTGAATTTATGAGGCCACATGGGGGGTGTTCTGGTCCTGGTGCCTCAACAAGGGGGTGGAACCTGGCAACGCTTCAGTGGACCAAGTTCTAGATTTCCTCCAGGATGAGGAGCCCCCAACACACTGCGTAGGCAGGTGGCAGCCATCTCTTTGGTCCTCGACCAGAATTCCGGGGGGTGTCTAGCTCAGCTCCCCATGGTTTGCACCTTCCTCAAAGGGGCAATGAACCTATGGCCACCAGTGATACATCGTTACCCAACTTGGGACCTTCCCAAGGTTCTGAGAGCACTCACCAGGGCCCCTTTTGAACCTCTGGACTCAGTGCCCACAGCCATGCTAACATGGAAGACAGCTTTCCTGCTGGTGATAACGTCAGCCAGGAGAATTTCACAGCTGTTGGCACTGTCAGTACGAAAGGACCTTTGCATATTCCATGAGGATAGGGTGGTCCTTAGATTGGATCCAGCATTCATGCCCAAGATTAACTCTTGGTTTCATAGGGCACAGGAACTCATTCTCCCAAGATTCAGCCCCAACCTTCCCAGCCCAGAGGGGGAAGATTGGCATACATTAGGTGTTAGGCATGCCTTAGACATCTATATTAAGAGAACTGCAGAATTCAGAAAGACGGAGGCATTATCGATCGCCTTTCAGGATAAGAACCACGGAAGGAAAGCTTCATCCACCATGGTGGGCAGATGGTTGAGAGCAGCAATTAACGCAGCTTATCAAGCCCAACACCTTCCAGCTCCAGCAGGTATCACGACTCACTCCACTAGGAGTATAGCGGCCTCGGTAGCTTGGTCAGCTCAGGCCTCAATTGAGGTGTGCAGAGCATGGTCGTCTCCAACACCGTTCATTAGGCACTACAGCTTGGACGCATCTGCATCTGTGGGGGCTACGTTCGGTGAGTGTTGCAAGCAGTGCATTCAACCTAGGGATCATACGTATGGCCCACCCTGAGGGACAAAGGCTTTGGTATGTCCCATAGGTTAAAATGCATCAACTCTGCCAACCAGAAGGAGAAGGGGCATTGGTCTTAACTGATATGCTCCTTCTCTTCGTTGGGAGAGTTGATCCATTCCCTCCCTAACAAACAATAGGGATCCCAGGTCGAACTGAGAGATACTTATAAGAGAGAGAGGATAAAGGCAATATTGTTATTAAACTTCACATGAAAAGTGGGGAAGAAGGGGTGGCCCCTAGCCTTTTTATAATGTTACTCAGTCATAAATCTACTGGAGGAAGTGAAATCCCATAGGTTAAAATGGATCAACTCTCCCAATGAAGAGAAAGAGCGTATCAGGTAAGACCAATGCCCCTTCTCTACTCTCCGGAAGGCAAGCCACTTGTGTGGGGTACCTCCCAGAGCTTGATGCCCTTTCCAGTAGTCTGGGAGGCAGGCCACTTGTATGGGGCACCTCCCAGAGTAGCTTGACACCCCTTATCCACTCTCTGGGAGGCAGGCCACTTGTGCGCTGCTCTTCTGAAGCATCTGAAGCACCACCCACAAGTGGCCAGAGGCTCTGGACAGTGTGGGAAAGCTTTTCTTGGAGGTTCTGCTGCTGTATGAAGCTGCCAGCCACTTGTGTGTGGCACTTCAGAAGTTTCTGGAGCTTCATGCCCTTTGGCGGATGTTGCTTTTAATACATCCTCCACTGACAAACTCTTAAATGAGCAGAGGCAGTGGCTTTACAGAATCAAAACTGACTGCTACAACAGCCTGTCAGGTAGGGCAGTCACTTTCAAGTTTTGGGTTTTTTTTTGGCTCTGGGGTGGGAGGCCAGGCAAGCAGGGTTAGGCAAGTGGGATGAGACAAGACACCCTCAATATGAGTGATGTTGCATTGGTCATGGCCACCCAGTCACATGACTATCAAGCTGTTAGGAATGTAAATCTAATAGTTGGGTTGAAAATATATAGACCAGGATTGTTACTTTAAGTACTGTAACTTTAAGTAATGATGAAAGTGTGATTGGCTGCTGCTTCCTCAAGCAGCCATAAGATGGAGCCAGAATCACTGGTAGATGCTGGTTACTGT
>JAEANM010021760.1:0-11763 GCA_017656035.1 Myanophis thanlyinensis
CATATACAGTCAATCTCAACTTATTTACAGCATCTTCACTCCTAAAACAGGATGATGTAAATTTTCAAAAAAGTTAGGGCTAACACAAGCAAGGCATTTACAGTAACTTTTCAAAGCTGAACCAAACACCAACCTCAAGGAACAGTTGGCAAGATTGTCATTATTCTGCACAAGACACAACACAGGTACACAGGGGGTCCTTTCTGCCAACCCCCCCTTTCTCCTGGGTTGCAGGTTGCTCTTCTTTATAGATTTATTCAATATCTCCCCTCTCCACGTTTAGTACATTATAAGAAGGGAACTAATTGGCTAAACAACCTCTTTCAGGTTTTGTTTTTTTAAAACTACCCCATCTATTTTTCCACTTCCCCTCCAAATCCTAAGGACTTACAAGAAAAACCTTGCATGGATGGGTTCAGAGAGAAAAGCTTTAGGAAAGGGCTGGCTCTGTGCTGCAGCTAGTTACCATAGTAACCTCCCACAGAACTATGCTACTTCTCGCTTTCCTCTCACCTCCATTTCTCCCTTCGTCATTTTCAGGTTCAGGAAATACCAAAAGTAATCATTTTTATGACAGGACTCTGTGGTGTAGTGTGGTGTGGTGGTTTTTTTTTTTTTTTCTTTTGCATGTGCTCTGTGGAAGTTGAGAACCTTAAAATGCTGTAGCTACAACTTATTTCGAGTCCAGAAAGCGAAGTGTTGCTATGGTAACAGGATTATGTGATAAGACATCTATTTTGCATAGCACATAAAAAAAAAGTAGATTTATGTCCCCCAGGGTGCAGAGGTTGGAGGAAACAACAACTATGTTTCAAAGCAGGAACTTTATAGTAAACTTTCCTATTGGTATCCAGCTCAAAAAATACTCCATCTCATATAAGGCAAGGCGGGAAAACACAGCACAAAAAAAAAAAAAAAAGCCATATCAGAATATCTTGTTAAAATACATTGTGTAGTTATACACTTATCTCTCGTGATTCGGGGGGCTTTGTTTTCTACTGGTTATGTAAGACAGCTAAGAGGGCTTGGTTATTTTTTACATTTCTTCTCAATATTGTTCTTTTTGGAGTTAAAGATCTATTTCCCCCAGAAGTAGCCAAATTGATTTCATGGTCATAGAGGAATTTCACATCTTCTGTAAGGATTCTGTGCAATTTCAATATATAGATATATTAGCAATCTGAACAAAATCTGCTACCACATGTCTCTTGGTTCTATATACTTACTATAAATAAGTCACATTATACCTCCCCTTCTTGTAGCCGAATGTGTTGCATCTTTATGTGGTGGTTTACCATATGTGCTTTATTTCAGAAAGAGAAAAACCCCATAAATGACAGTACAAGACTAACTCAAAATTCACTGCCAAAAATCAGAATGTCAAAAGGCTTGATTGAAGGAAAAATACAATCCTGACCAATTTTTATATAGATGTGAATGCTTTGTTTAAAGTGATGGAATTATAGCCCTCTTGACCATTAGGTTTGTGATTTGTCTATGTCAGATGTTGCTGTTTTCTTTTTCCCTATGATTAGATAAAATATGATAAGTAATAGCAGCTGTGTCTGCTTAAAAAAAAATCATTTGAAGCAGACCAAGATTTTGCTACAGCTAGTTCAAAGCTGTATATCTTATTGCTGGTAAAGTACCACAGCAGTCGTGCCCTAATATATCACCAGCAGCCTTCTATTGTCTTGTCTTCCAGGCACATTAATTTACTTGCGCTACTTTGTGGCAGAAGTATTTTTTCCTGCAAGTTACTATTTGAGAAAACCTTGGCATCCTTCAAGTACAGACCCTAATCAGCTGCTCCTATTGCTGTGTGTTAACATTCTTCATTGAACTCCGGATATCAAAGTGCTGTGCTATTTAAATTGTCTAGCTTTGTCTAGTTGATATTCCAGAGACAGTAGCATTCATTCAGCCCTTCCCTCTCTCTTCTGCCACACGTCACTTCTATTGTGGATTCGGCCGACAAGCTAGCATTTAGCTGGAAGATTCTCCTTTCAGCAAGCCCAAAGTCTCTCCCAAGCATGATCCATTCAAGTAAGGCTGCTTTCACAAATAGGTGGAATATGGGATGGTAAAAATATTCTTTTTTTTTTTTTTTTTTTTTTTTAGAAAAACCACTTTTCCAAAAGCAATGCATGATATGGAGTGCATAAATTTTCATATGAAGGATGACAGAATGCTGTTCGGTTGAAGTAAAATGCCACAGGGACTGACTAAAACAAACAAGTTTAAAATCTTACTTAAAAGCAGAGGTCTGTAAGACAAATCCATGAGCACCAAGAGAAGCACACACAAAGTCACAGGGCTGTATTTCAAGCTTGATGACTTTAAGACTCTCTTCCTAAGAATGCCTAAAA
Organism: Myanophis thanlyinensis; assembly: GCA_017656035.1. Lineage (NCBI taxonomy): Eukaryota > Metazoa > Chordata > Lepidosauria > Squamata > Homalopsidae > Myanophis > Myanophis thanlyinensis. The sequence continues at coordinate 2,370 of JAEANM010021760.1, forward strand.
CCATTAGTATCTGCGAGTTGCTCCATCTTCCCTGGGGTTTTTTGTACGTGCCTGAATGCCTACAGCACATGGCTTAGAAGGTGATGAACAAACAGCAATTGCTATGGGAATCTTCTACGTAACTTCTTCCAGCTTCCAAGTAAATGCTTGTTCACCAAGATAGGAATTCTATGGACTCGAAAGCTGCCCCCTCAAAGCAGCTCTCTGTAATAGGGTGGAGCTTGCTGTTCTCTCCTCTGCATCTGGTCCAGGAACCCACACAGTGGCTCATCACAATCCCCAACCTCTGTGTCATGGATAGCTTTTGACCAGACAGAGAGAGAGTTTCAAAACAGGTACCACACTGAGTGTTCATCAGACCTTGTAATAAATGTTTGCTGGGCTTTGAGGGGGCATCTCTTGAACTATATACACAGGATGTCCATAGTCGCCACTGACTTTCTCATAGTGAGGGCAAAAAACACTATCTGCAGTCCTCAGAGGGATGATAATGTCACTGGGTTCAGACCCGTTGTTGTTCCCACTGCGTTTTGGGGTTGCTAATGTACTAAGTGACAAAGTTGTCGTGTGCTGAGGCGAATGCTTCCTGTGTCTCCTTCGATACTTCAACAAAAGAACCACCAGTGTGATGATGATGAGGAGGAATATGATGGACCCTGAAGCTATCCCTGCAAATAAGGCCACCTCTGAACCAAGGATACTGGAATGTCCAGCTTTGCTCCCATCTGAGTTGGGACCTAGGAATAAGGTTGGAGGGAGACAGGGAGAGAAAGAGAGAAAGACAAGGGAGAAATCTAAGTTCAAAACAATCACTGTCCATCACCACTTTGTAGCCATATTTAATTGTCTTCTGAAAACCTGAGTAGCTAGATGCAACCAATCATTCGCATTACAAAGAGACATTCCGAATGTTGCTCTCCTATCATGTTGCTCCCAAATTACACTTCATATCTATCTTCACCCATCAGCAGAGAAGGACAGCACTGATAAAACAGCCTTTGATGCATGTCATGTCTCTCCAGAGGTTGGTCAACTCAAGGCAGCTAATAGAAACTAAAATAGGGAAACAGGAATTCTCATCTATCACTATCTTTTACAAACATCAATTTGTATTCAACTACTGTGTGCCTTTTCCAGTCTGTATATGCATCTTTATTATGTAGACCAGAATTTAAAAACAAAATGAAAACACCAATGAGTGGAATAGCTATCTATAGGCTTCAGTGTAACTGTTCTAATACTGATGGAAAGAATTAACAGCTTCTTATCAGTGTTGGGACTCTATCCAAACCTAACTCTTGGAACTGACTTTAATAGCTTTCCAAATCCAATGTTACTCAACTGGTACACAAAGAATCATATGTTATAGTGGGGCATCACGGCCCACTGGAATTTTTTAATGTAGTATTTTTTCAAACTTGGTAACTTTAAGACGTGTGGACTTGAAGTCCCAGAATTCTCCAGGACATGCTAGCTGGATATGGGACCTGAAGTCCACACACCTCAAAAAAAAAAATAATACACCACTCCAGAAGGTTCCAGTGTGTTGGTCATACTTAATAGCAAGAGACTTGCTGCTTATAGAATTCAAACAGTAAAAGCTGTGACATCAGAAGCAAGCATAATGTGAGCAGCAGTCCTTATTGCAAGGATATGTAAGTTGTATTAATTGAATCAAATGCTCTCTCACTGGAAAAAAAATAGTGCTAGTTTAGCTGTAACTGGATGCTTGATTTAAATGGGAATATTGCTGTGATGTTATATTTAGGTGAAAAGCCACTGCACGTTGTTTCTAGTATAAAAATATTGATGTTTACTAGCTGCCAACTAAAAGATCTATAAGCATGAGGGCAAATAAATTTGAAAAGAAGCCATGAAACAACTGATGGGAATTTTAAAATAAACTAGTATCTACGATTGAACAGTAATCTCAATTTGCTGTTCTTTCTGCTAACTTTCTCCAGTGTATTCTTTCTTGTTCAAGTGAAGTAAAGAGAAGAAGCTGATGTTAAAGTGATGGCTGGTAACATAATTAACCAAGCAAAAATGCCAGCCACCATGGCATGCCAATACAGAGGGGGGAACACTTTTCAACCTCATTTATCACTTTCAGGAGATGGGAAATTGCAACACAGAGTCACCATCATGCAAACTTTATGGATGTAGCAGTGGTTAGTTGCTCTAGCAGAAGAGCAAGCTGCTGATATCAATAGGGACAACCTTTGTACAATAACTATATGGTTGCATGGGAAGCTGAAATCAGGACAATATCGCTATTGCTAGCTTCTCCAAATATTTCACCCAGTCAGGAAATAAAACTTTTAGAAATGCTGCCAGGACGTAATGATGGCAATCCATAATTGATTAAATATAAAAATATAAATATATAAAGCATACTAAATAAGAGGGTTTAAGGGTGTTTAACTATGTCCTGGGGACTTCAATCAATGATTTCCTTATTTTTTTTTAAATTAAAATCCACCTCTCATATTACAAAATGTTTTAAAAGCAAGATCTGTTCCTAAAGATCAGTAGCAACTATGTATGAAACCAAATTTATATGAAACCAAACAGGAGAGAGACGGATTGCATTTTTGCAGAAGCTCTGTCCTCTTTTGGATTGGTCTATTCTTTAAAAAAACAAAACAATTGACCATTATATATTGAATTTGTTTGGCTTTGATTAATGTTTTTGAGGTGCAATCTGATGTTCCCAGGAGACTTTTTCCATGAACAGATAGGAAAACATGATGCATAGATGGTCCCTTGATCAGCAGCCAAAGCTCCATGGCCATGCAGGTGATAAGGACAAAGGAACATACCAGAATGATATAAGGGAAGCTCTGAAGCTAAGCACTTTCATTCCCCAACATACTCTGAATTTGTATGTGTGAGAGAGAGGGTTATGCCAGTCTTGGAAGAGACATAAATAACTTCTTTCCAACAGAATCAGTGGGGAGGAAGCATGTTTTTAAGAAGAGGAAAAAAGGAAAAAAGCCATTCTGTCACTCTTGTTGTAGCTGTTGCAAAGCTCTAATGAGTTTAGGAAGTGGTAGCTCCTCTACCATAGGTAATCTCTCCCCCACCCCAGTCTCCATAGGATTGCATTTAGATAGCCCATAACAGACCCTCCTTCAGGATCTAGATGTTCTCCTGTTTACCTGCATGATCCTTTACAAAGGGACTTGTTGTGGAGCTTTTCCCGTTGGTACCAGCTTCCTGTTCCGGGCGTTTAGTTGGATCAGCATTATTTGGGGACCCACCAGAATTGGGAACTGAAAGAACACAAATGATTCACTACAAACTAATAATAATGTGCTTTCTAAGCTGGTTATTAATTTTCATGAGGCATGAATGGCTTTGAACAGAAGGTCCTTTATTTAGGACTACAAGGAGATATGAGAATCTAATTTTCCTCTTTAAATCAAGTTTTTTTTTTTAAAAAATGCTATATAGTTATTTTAGAGATTCAGATTGTGAAGCTATCAGCAAAAATGAAGGGGAATCCTGAAATTGGCAAGAAAGCCTTTGCAAATGACATTTCAGCACAGCCAAGCAAATTGATTGACTACTGAATCAACCTCTAATTAGGAAGAACAATTCATTCTTTCCCTGTACAATAGGTTATCTGTAGATGAGAAAAAGACCATGAACAAAACCCTCATTTTTAGTGAGGTTTTGTTACAAGCAAAGCTATGAAAACATTAGCTCCCTCTCCTTTTAAAACAATTTTGAGCTGTGAAACTGTACTTTAATATATAGTCTACAAGCAAGAATAACTGGAGCACATACTATTCAAGGATGAGTTATCCTTCTAAGAAAAGCTGTTCAATGAAAAGATCTTAGTGAATTATCTCTTCCTATAAAATGTCAGTAACTTAGCTGCAGAAAATAGAATTTTGCTTCAGAATATAAGACAGTTTCACCCACTTTGCAAAACCAGGGCCATTGAATTGGGGAGTGAGAACTGTTTACAATTGTTGAATGAATAATAATAATAATAAAGATGATCACTACCTTGTTCAACTTTCATAAGGATCTTCATGGCTTTTGTCTGGCATACACCTCCCTCCTGGTTATCCAAGCCTTCAAAAGATCCATTGGATGTTGCTGATTGGAAAAAGAAAAAAAATATATCAAATGAAAGTTAACAGGTATGGTACATCCAGACACACAAAAGAAGAGTAGTTGAAAACAGATGTCACTTGGCCAAATTTACTTTGGTTGTTCAGGTTGTTTATCCAGAAAAGGCTGGGAAATAGTAGCAATTAAGAGAACATACAAACATCCAATACAGGCTGTATTTTTAGTTTCTAATTCATCCAGGTGCCTTTTTCCACAGCTGTCAACTGCCTTATTATGCCAGTGTTTGCTTTCCACACCCACCTCCACTCCCTTGAAAAAATGAACTAATTCAGAAAGAAGTCTGCCAAGTTCAGCAGAACAAGGAAGTTTAGTTTTTATTTTTTTTATTGAATTAACATTCCAGAGATTAAACAAATTCAGTATTTTCAGATTGCAAAAAATTGTAAATTACTTTGTTTTACAGTTTGTAATAGTTCACTTATTACATTCCAGTGCTTGCCTTTGTATATTAACAGGGTAAGATATGATCTGAATTGAAGTCTAACATCTATTTAGCTTTGTATCTTCAATGCGGTAGGTAAGTTCTGCCTCCTTTTACTTGAGAAACAGTAAAAATAGCATCAGAGATAAAACATATACATACATACATACATACATACATACATGTTTTTGTAGATTTTCATGGGTACAGGTATATAGATCTAGGTGTGTTCGGGTCTTTTCCCATGTAAGATTAAGAGTATCTTGGTGATGTTTCGGTGAGGTCCCACTCACCATCCTCAGCTGGTGCTTTCTGCTTCGTGCCATCACTGCTCGCACTGGCACGAAGTAGAAAGCGCCAGCCTAAGGATGGCGGGTGGAACCTCGTCGAAACGTTGCCAAGATGCTCTTAATCTTACGCAGGAAAAGACCCAAATACACCTAGACACACACACACACACACATTACATAGTAATTCAAATAATCATTTCACGTCATTCCTAATTCCTCAGCTACTTTACTTTAATGAATCCTTTATCTACATTTATCTAGTGATATACACCAACCCTAACTGAGGAAAGATACTGTCTCCTTAAAAATGGAATCATATTGCTCAGCAAAAGTCTCACTGCAGTAATTGTATTCTTTCAGCTTACCGCTCTCTTCACACAGCTCAAAGCATGCTCTAAAAGTACTGATTATGTAGATCAGTCAAGAGCCAAACACAAGGAAACTATCCCTCAGAAAATTGCTAATAGAACAGGTGAAAATTCCTGCCATGTTATTGATTAGAAGACCACGAGGGGCAGGATGGAATTGGCAGGCTACCACTCTACTAATCCGCAATGTTTACTACAGAAACCATCCAGAAATAGTCTTGCAGATTGTCTGGCTTGATTTACACAACTAAAATTGCTAATTTATTGCATCCATGCCAAATGGCTGATCTTCATTTCTAAAGGAATTGTCCCTACACATGCACAGAAAAAGAGAGAGAGGCTCTTCAGCCTTTCACAGCACATAGGCTACATCTGGCCACTTACTCAAAATATGAAAGGAAAGGAATAAGGGAAGGCCATGAAAATACTTGTAGGGTTTCCCATGGAGAAAAAGTAATTAAATGAGACTTCTGGCACTAAGCAGAATCTCCCTTTCATCTAATTTAGATAGGGCCCCATAAGTCGTCTTTTTCTTTAGGTCTTTTAGTTATCCCATTTTTCCTGGGGGATTTCCTTTCTTAAAATGTACCTTATATATATTTCCTGTTTCCTTCATATACTTAGAGTCTTTCACTAGGTCTTCCCAGCCCCATGTTGATATTTTTCTTTCTCTAATCTTCTCACTAGCTGCAAAAACTATGAACTTTTTCTCTGCCTTTGATCTACTTCTTGCTTTTGTTCTACTTCTCCCTCCTTGTGGGTGTAACATAATTCCTCCCTACATGAACTTCCCTTTCTTGCAGCTCCTTCTCCTATTTTTCTGGATTCTGAAGCACATTTTGTCTTTTGGTGTTAGAAACTAACGAAAATTCACCTCTTCATTTTCTAGCTTCTGCTGTATTTTTTAAAGTGAGTAATTCGGGAGAAAACAGATCTGATGTGTTACATTTGCACTGCTAGAAAATAATGGAGATGTATAGTTTTGTTTTGCTGAGAACTTTTTCTTCCCCCAGAGAAAAGAAAATCAATACTAAGAACCAGTTTTGGACATAAATCAAATGCATCTTTTGCTGTGTTTTTATGACCTTTTGGTTTTTGCCTTTGTGCCCATACAACTACAGAAATAATAAAATTAAACTCTAGTAGACAGCAGTTAATAAACTGTGACTTGTTCTTCTTAATGCAAAGATGCAGAATTTCACTTTTTTAAAACCTGCCTTGCTCTTATTAAAATGTAAGAGTATAGCCAGTGTCATGTTGATTTAAAAAAAAAATCTTAACTAGATGTCACTGTAATCATGTAAACAATCCAGAGCTTTATTCTCAAAACAGAACAAAACAAAACTCTTGAAAACTAGTATTGCCGAAGAAATATATACTATTATGAAGTTGCTTATCTTAAGCAACTGAACCTGCCTTGGCTTGAAGCTGGTTTTTCAAAAATGCTCATGTTACATTTATAATTTAGTGTAGTCTAAAGGAGTTATGAATATTTGGTAAATGATTTTGCAATAAAAGGTATCAGAATTCTTTACTGTGGGAGCTAGTGGCTCCTTTCAGAGTCAATTTTTATATGTCTGAATAATCAAGTGAGTGTCTTCCTGCACTTTCTGCACTAATGTATTCTGTGTATGTGTGTGCATTCGTGCATGCATGTGACATATTTATAACAAAAGAATGCTGATGTCTAGTTAATTCTGTTAGAACATTTGCATATTAGAACACACAAGTTTTCATCAGGCTATTATATGTTTCTCAGCTTCTATGCTTCGTTTAAATATATTTCAAATACATATAAAGATCTAAACCACACACTCAGCCTCAGCTCCAAGGCAACTACAAGTCAATGTGGTAACCTTGATCGATTGCTTGTTTTCATCCTTAGTTCCTGTCTTGAAGGCTGAGGAGAGAAATGAGTCAGGAAAACCATACAAGAGCTCTATTTCTGTCATGTTCCTGACAGTGCTCTCTAGGACACTACCTACATTCAAAGTGTGACCATCATCCACCACGTAATAAATGCAATGGATTGTTGAGGGCCATGTAATCAAAACACAGCAAAAGTACCATAATAAAAAATAGGTTGCTAGCTACTTACCAGCAACTCGCTAGGAAATCGAACAGTTGTGCACACTTGCAAATTAAAAAAAAAAAAGTTCTTAGGTTGCCACATTAGCTAAATTTACTTTTCTGTTATGTCCAAAAACATTTCCAATTTGCAGCTCAGCAGTAAGGTTTTCGATAACTATACATAAAACCACAATACAAGAGTTTAGATATGCTGCTCCCATTTTTTAAAAGAATATCTGTATTTCAGTCAAACTTGCTATGCAGAGAAACATAAAAACTGAAAGCATATTTTGAATGCCTCTATATAAATCTTTATGCACATTGATTTCTGCATTTTAAAGCAGGTTTTCTGGTTTTCTATTATTTGACTTCATACTACATAGCATCTGTTCAACAAAGTGAGACCGCTTAATATTTTCTAGGATATTTTAGCATATAGAATACAACCTAAAAATTACTATTTTATTATTAGTATGATATGAAGCAGAAAGTATTTTTCTTATATTTTAGATAGAAATAAATTAGTAATGTTAGAAAATGTATAAATTGCAAAATATCAACCATATATTTCTGCCATAGAAGCACAGTGTGTCTTAAAGCAGCTGTATTGGCCTATTCAAATGTAAAGTTGATTCCATCATAGGGATACTATTTATATGATCCCACTTATTTTGTAAATGTAATTTAAAAAAAAAAAAAGCATGGTTGCAGCAATAAAAAATTAAGAGCTGTGCAACGTATCTGAAATGGGTATGTCTCAAAGAACAGGAGTGTGGGAAGGCATGCCTGTTCAAATCAACACAACACATCCTTAAGAAGATCCAGCATTACAACTTTGAAGAGCTTTCCCACAAGTATTCATTTATGCAAATGCACACAACACTGCTTTCCTACTGTCTTCCCACGCACAAACAATAGTTCTGCTGGTATTGCCAGTGAATCAAAGTAGCTAGGCACACGGATGCAAATATAGCAAAGACAAGGCTTTCAAGGAACCTAGCTGCCTTAATGCTTTCAGAAATAATGTTTTAAGTCAAGCCCACTGTGTTTTGCAAAGTGTCCCTTTTCAAACTTTAATCGGACAATATAAAAATGATTCCTAGATTTTGTGCAGGTGTGGGTATGCACATTTTTGAGTTGGTGTTAGTTTCTTGGCAAAATTTCAAATGAGATTTGTCACCTTCTTCTTTCTAGGGCTGAGAGTGCACAACTGGCTCACAGTCACAACTGGCATAAGGAGGGAGTAGAATTCAGTGTTTGTTGTTTGGTGGTTTAACCACTATACCAATCCTAGATTGACTTAGAATATCTACATTTTGATCTTCAAGGAGGCAATCTTATATTAAAAAGGCAGGGAGTCTTTCAATCAAGATTTGATTTGTTATATATCTTCAGAAATCTGTGAAATCCTTATTTATAGAAATGTATCTCTGTCCAAATGAAAAAGGGAAAAAATAGAGTGATACACACACACACACACACACACACACACACACACACACACACACACACACAGAATGTATGTGGTATTATTTTTATACAGTCCCCATGGATTGGAAATAATATCACATTTTAATACTTCTTCATTTGACTGTTATTTCTCTGCCTTCCTAGAAGGAAAAGCCACTGCCTAAGTCTTGGCTGCTTTCATCCTATCAAGTTAGTAACATTGCTCTAATCAGATGGAGAATTAAGCTTCTGGATTTGTGCCTAGATGCAGCCTTTCATTCACAAAGAGATTAAAAGCAAAGGCAAAAGACACAAAATCAAAACTGACTCTTAATTCCAAACAGGGTGTGTTTTTTTTTTAAAGCAAGCAAATATGATTGCAATGAAACTGCAGATGGTAACAGTCATTTACCAATTGAATGCTAGCGTCCACTCCAAATGTATTCCCATTTTTAAGCAGTTTAATATAATTCCCCATTGGACTATAATTCAACCAATAATTTAATTAACAGTAAATAAAAGAATGATGTATTTGATACACTGTGAATAATTTTGGAAGAAACTACATATAATAAAGCTATGAAGATAGTGATGGACCCCAGCCATCCCAACAACAGACTGTTTACCACAATGCGATCAGGAAAGCATTT
>JAEANM010021761.1:0-11763 GCA_017656035.1 Myanophis thanlyinensis
GTGTGTGTGTGTGTGTGTATGTTTTCGTAGATTTTCACGGGTACAGGTATGCAGGTCTAGGTGTGTTCGGTTTTTTTCCTGTGTAAGATAGAGAGTATCTTCACGATGTTTCAGCGAGGTCCCACTCGCCATCCTCAGGCTGGTGCTTTCTGCTTTGTGCCAGTGCCAGTGCTCACACTGCTTACACGGGAAAAAAATCCAAACACACCTAGACCTGTGTGTGTGTATACAGAGAGAGAGAGAGAATGCACCTCAGAAATTTCTAACAGAAAAACAGTAAACATCCTTCTAAATATTCCATGTGTCAACCCTGACACAGCAGTAGAGCAAATATGTGGGAACAATATTTTATTTGATCTTTTATGCTGCTGCCTAAATCAACAAGGAAACAATCTCGAACTTAAAAACTCAAAGGAATTCACAAGGTTTTGTTTACTTCAAGCATAGTATGCCAAGTTTGCTGTACCAAGCAACTGCATCATTCAACCTTTGATCATTATTTCAATACTTCTTCTTATTAGGGAATTCATACTTCATATTTTTATCTTTCTAATGAATTTTAATTCAGGATTGTGTCTAGTTTATCTTATTCTTAAGAATTTGGTGTCAACTCCATTTTCTACTCAAACAGCTTATACACAGAACTCTAGGCTATTGTAGCGAATGAAAGGAAGCTTGCCATATTTCGCACATTTCTCTGCTGCACACAGACCCAGCAAAAATTACAAATGAAGACAGACTTTCTTAATAGAGGTATGCTTTGTATAAAAATATTCTCTATTATGAAATCTACTGTATATTTAAATTTTCATTTACCTTCTTATGATAGGAATCCAAAACATCTGCAACATTTGCTTTAGTGGGGGATATTAATTCTATCAAATCTTTTTCAAGAGCAGCCATCTGCAAACAAAAGAATAGTTTTTAAAAGTATACAAATCAATTGTCATATTCACAGTTTGAACTTATCAAACAATGTAACATTTAAACAATGAGGTGGAGGGAAAAGCCAAAATTGTGTTTAATACAGGCCTTAATATTATGCAATCACATTTTTGTTAGGAAAAATCAGGTATTTTTTCTTGATAATATCAAGAGAGACTTCAGATACCTACAAAACAATGTTACACGAAAAACTTGGGTTCTCCTTTTTGCTCCAAAAGTCTCATCTCTACAACTAATATAGAACGCTAACTCCTGAAAAATTATAATTTCACACAAGTGATTTCAAGACTGATGTTATAAAAAATAGAAGCGTTTGAAACCTTGAGAAGCTAGTTCATCTTTATTCTCTTTCATGAAATTTTATAAAAAGAATTGGAGGGGGAAGCAATTGAAGTTTGGGGCATCATCACTTTTTTAAAAAAAGTTCCATCTGCAGGTAGACATCTAAGGGAGAAAAGCAGAATTTTTCAACAAGAGTACAGACTTCTGAGGGGCCAAACCACTTCATTATAAGATGTTATGAAGTCCGGTGTATTGCAGGGCTGTGGAGTCGGAATCGGAGTCGAGGAGTCGGAGGAAATTTTGGGTACCTGGAGTTGGAGTCGGAAAGTACAAAAAACTGAGAGTCGGAGTTGGAGTCGGAAGATTTATCTACTGACTCCACAGCCCTGGATAGGGCTGTGGAGTTGGAGGAAATTTTGGGTACCCGGAGTCGAGTTGGAGTCAGAAGTACAAAAACTGAGGAGTCGGAGTCAGAGTCGGAACATTTATCTACCGACTCCACAGCCCTGGTGTACTGTATCCTATCCTGGTTTCTATCAACAAAAGGACTTGGGATTGGTTACTGAACGGCAGAAACGTCTGTCTTCCTAAAGTTCACAGTCTATTTTCCAAAGGGTCCCTCCCCTAAACCTAGAAAAGAGACACAAACATAGGGTGGGGAGAGGAGAAAACTCCAGCAAAGTCTTGAGTACAAGGTATTGAAAACAATAAGGTTCCATGTACTGAGTTTTGATTTGGGTGGTAGCCTAGAAATTTATTTGTGAGTGCCAAATTAAACCAGACAGGGTTAAAAGACAAAGGGAGGATTGATCACCTCATCAAAACTTGCATGAGGTTATCTAAAAATATACCTGCCTCACAAAATTAGGAACAAGGATGCAGTATAAGCAGTAACTGTCAGGCCTAAGCCCAAAGATGATACAGTGAAATCCAATTGAGTGCAATTCTTTATTTACTTATATTTACTGTAATAGACAGAATCTTTCCAGACTAAAGCTATAAGCTTCTAACCTACTAAACATATGCTACGGGATTCTATAGTCCGGCTACCCTGAACCTCTTCTTCTCTCGCCCATCCATCTCTGGACTGGGATCTTTCTGGAATGTACTGCCTCTTCCTTGAGAAACTCTGGTACTATTGAAATACAACCCCCCCCCTCTTTTTTTCAGGTGCACATTCCATAACTGTTACCTATTTTGGCAGATTTTACCTTCTCTGCTTCTACAAAATGAGTTGCAATTCCTGCTGTGTGGACATCTCTTCCTCTCAGCCTAAATCCTGTAAGAGCAAGAAAATAGCCTAGCTTCCCTGGAAGCCTTGGCAAGAAATAGCCTCCACCCACATCAGGGAAAAGACCTGCAATTAAAGGGGAAAAATATATGCAAGATGAAAAAAGCTGTATAATTAAAACTTAAGTGCCATTTCGCCCCCTGCTAATAACTAGGCCTTGTAAGTGGGCTGCTTTGCTTGAAAACGAATCCTTTGCTGTTTTGCTCATCTTATGGGAAAACATGCTGCATCGTTTTTGCCCACACAATTTTCTTAAGAACTCTACTGACGCCGATAGCCACAAACAGGAACATTTTCCCGTCTTTAACTTAAAGAGCTTGTGCGAATTGTTGTGGGGCACAAATATTAGTAGCAACGTCACAAAGTACAATTTACTGCAAAACGTGTGTAAGACCCTTTCCTCAAACTTTGTATTTGTGTGAATAATCTTTTCAAAGCTACCTTCAGACTTTAAGATGGTCTTACGATGGAAAATGGTGTTATACTAGGAGCCGCTGAGCCTTTTTCCTTTTGTGATTGGAAAGATAGTTCTCAGAAGTCAAATCCATGACACTGTTTTTTCAAATCAGCTATTTTAAAAATCTCGTGCTTAAACACCTGGTCAGTAGATGAGTAGCCTCAGGATCAAATAAAATGGGACACTATGGAATGCATCCAGTTCATATTTCTAACTTACCCAAATCCTGGATGACTCTGGGAAGTGAATATATACAAAAACAAAGTATAAAAACAAATCATTGGTTTATGAATATTGGGAGAGAAGGGACCAGATTTTGGCACTTAGATTGGGGAGACTCTGGGTTCCCATGCTGCAGTCCGCAAACTGAGCAGTTCCCTTTCACATCCATATTGGAAGAAAAGTTTTCTTAACTTAAAAATGGTTAAGAGCCTTTGATAATAGTTTAAGTCACAATGGAGATGAAAGGCAATGAAAATTCTCCATTACTGACTCTATCCAAATCAGCTAATCACAATGCCACAATTTGCACTTTCAGAACTGCCACTTGTTTATCCCTTTTCAGTTGAAAAAAGTCTGTCTAGAGAGTATCTTTCTAAAGCAGTTTTCAATAACCTGCAAGTGTATTCTCGCTCTACCCACCCTTGGATTTGTTTCATTAGATCTTGGAAGTCAAAAATACAAGGTCAACAGACATGGTGGAATGACAGCTACACAGATGATGCTGTGTGATCAAAACATTGCATTTGATTAGTGTAATCACCCCAAAGCCTTTGGCTTTATCTGGTTGCTTTTCTTCCAGATATTCTAATGATGTCCCAATCTTCTCCCCATGAACAAAATGCATTTATTCATAGAATGAACTCTGAACAAATGATTCCCAGCCTGTGGTTATGGAATAAGTGCTAAAATAATTTCCAAAAACAAATATATCGTATATTTCTGGAGATCATCACATTTCAGGGGATGTTGGTGTTCTTCAGCTAAACATAGTAAGACTTCAGGTGACAGTAATTCCTTTTTATTTATTTATTTAATTCACCATTTTTGCCCTAAAATATATTTTCCCCCAGTTTGGAATCCCACAGACAGTATGTGGTACCCTCGTGCATTATATTGTTGCCCCTTAGTTAATCCAGTAGCCAGTCTCTGACGACGATGTCCTAATTCTACATAAAGAAAAGATTAGGTGTTTTTTTTCTCAAATTCCATCTCTTGCTCTGTTCATATTTCAAATATAAGCAAAGGGCTCAGGAACAATTCTCCCTTAGTAAGAAAAAGCATACTCCATGAGTGGAAACTAAGATTAAAAAAAGTAATTCAAGACATAAAGATCAAATTATTACTGTTATTCAGATGTTATCTGATGTTTTCTCCTGTAAGTTTTACTTTTAAGTGGTATATAAGGAGGTGAATGATCTTCTCACAGACTCTTTGTGGGATGTTATCGTCAGAATGTGTGAGTAGATCAATATTATTAAGTGCCACAGCAGGGGAGAAACTTGACTCTTCATATTCTAGCCAGTATTATACAGTAGTTTCTGCTTCTCCATGAAAAGTCAACATAAAAATGCAATATGTGGTGCTTACCTATTGCTGTCTCTGGCATTGCAAAAATGGTCCTCTCTGTAGCAACTCTGAAATGCCCATGGACAGACAAGCCCACACCCTACCAAAGGAATACAAAAAGGAAGAGAAGGGACAATTATGACCTGTAATAAGTTCCTAGTAATCAGTTTCCTATTGTAGCCCAAACTTAGGCCTAGCCACTCCCCACCCTCCATTTCTCTAATAATAAATTCCCGCCATTTTTATTGGTGCTACAAGACTTGGGCCATGCATTTGTCAATCATTTGGAAACCACTTTAAAGTGACTAAAATCTGTGCTTGATTTAATTAATACAGATTTAATACAGGTGCTTAAAACCCTGCAGATGCTAAATACTATTTTAAGACGCATTCTCTCATGCCCTGTTTAACATAATGCCAACTGCATATTTGCATACTTTTTGCAATTTCAATTCAATTTCAATTTCAAATTTATTGGTCACATACACAGGATATTGTGTATGCAATTGCACAATATGCAAGATATTGTGCTTTTATTAATATTACGTTTGTAAGATTCACATCCCATGTCTCCTCAGGACAGTCTACTTGGGGACAGAGGTGAAATTCAGCAGGTTCTAGCAGGTTCGCAAGAACCGGTAGTAAATTTTTTAAACAGTGCGGAGAACCGGTTGTTAGAAGAAATCTCCTTTTGTTTTTTTCTACTTTACAGGGTTAATACTGTAAGGAAGGCAGGAAAGAAACATTCTGGTGTTGTTTCTACCTAATCTTTATTGCCCTGCTTATAGAAACTGCCCACTGAGTCACATGACCCCCACAGCCATGCCCACCAAGCCACATCCACAGAACCAGTAGTAAAAAACTTTGAATTCCACCACCACTTGGGGATCTTTGTGTGTTTTATCCATACAATAGAAACAGTCTCAGGTTACTTTGAGAGAGAGTGATTGGTTCTACATGATCCAGTATGTTTCTATGGCTGACAGTGGGATTGAACTTGGATCTCCCCATTTCTACACCATTGCCTTAACCATTATACCAAATTGGCTGTCGAACTTCTACTTATTGCAGAAATACAATGTTCATTTATTCAGACATTTAGGCACACTTTTACAACCAAAGCTTACAATTAAGCACATTAAAAAGTCTTTTAATTTGGTCACACCATTGTTTTCATCTCTGGAAACAAACCCAATTTTTCTCCCCCTAGAGTCTCAATGTTTTTCATCATATATTTCCATGCAAGTTGAGAAAGCTGGCACATATTCCTCCTTTATTTTTCAATGTGCATGTTCAAAAGTATTTATTATTCAGCATACCGGAGAGGTCAAAAGTATTTGGCTCATTCAGAACAGGAAAGCACTGAGCCCAAAAGGACTGGTTAGACAACCTATTTCTTTCAGGTCAGGAATTGCCACTTCTGGTACCTGAGATAAGGACTTCCTCTTCTGTAAAGAACAACTCAGCCTGTCATAGTAATTTAAAGGAACAGTTCCAACATTCAAAATATAAAGGAGCATAATCGAAGATTAGACAATTTCTGGCAGTCCAAGTATTTCAGAATTACATCTCCCAGCATTCTTTACCATTGGTCATACTCCCCAGAGAAGCTGGGAATTGTAGTTCAGCAATATCTGGAGTGCTAGAGACTGACTCACCTGCTTGCCACCAAAATGCAATGGATTATCAGTTCTATTGATTGACCTTTTAAATTACAATAAAATGCTAATTAACTTAAGCCATTTCCTAGCAGGCCATCGCCAAATTATTTCAGGAGATGATCTATGTATTTCAAAGCTGCTAAATTAATCTTTTAGTAGGCAATCAAAAATTCCTCCCTATGCATATTGTGCTAACAGAAAAAGGGATGTCTTGCTATTCAGTAAGGTCAATTCAGGTAAGAATGAGCTAACTTTTCGTAACATTTCAAGACTAGGCACAAAAAAAAGAACCACAAAATGCAAATACAAACCACATTTTTATCATACTTAAAGCTATGGCTCATTAGAAGAGAGGAAAACTGGGACTCAAGCCTCCATTACACTGGAGCTCAAATTTTAAGAGATATGGAAGAATAGCTTTGTCTTGCCAAGCAGTTCCTAATTTATAACTTTATAATAAACAATTATTTCCTTTATAAATTACACGAAGCTACAAAAAACATTAAAACAAAAAAGGTAAGATATGGGTAATATATATTTTCTGCATTTGAATGCTTGCATCTGATGACTCATGTTTAAATCAATGAATTAGTCAGTCCCTATTTTGTTTACATGTTAGTTATGGTTTTAAGCTTCTCAGGTTAGAATTACTTCAATTAGATGCCAACAAATTTCTCCCTTTTTAATATCCAATATAAAATATATATTTTCAATTGACCAGCCAGGCTAGCAATGTCTGAGAAAATTTCAGTTTATTCTACTCATAATTACCAAGAATTAGTCACTTATGAAGTCCTCTGTAAACATCAGAGATAAATCATAGAACAATGATTCAAACTAAAATGGGGTCATGCCAAAAAATGATAAACTTTTGAGTGTACAAAGGTGATGCTGGGGAATTTAAGTACTTTTTTCCAGTTTTAAAACTTAAAAAAATCAATAACGCTGTCTATCACTGATTTTCCTTTTCTGACCAGCAACTTTGGATGCAGCCTTCATGACCCCTCCTAAACTGGTAGGTTATAGTATAACAGAAAACACATTATACATATATGGACTGCTCATATTAACTAATGGCAATTAATTTAGTGTTATTCACTGTAGAAGTAATTCAAAATAAATTTAATTAAATCACAGTTCCCCAACATCAGCCACTTTCTTACTCTAAACATTCCACATTCCCAGAATTAGTAAAACAATCCAAAGCAGCACTGTTATACAACATATCCAACCTATGTAACTAAATATATTAAGTTTGAAATACTCAGAATCGTGGACCTCATCAATCTTTGCCTTACTATTACTTTCAATTTGAGGGGAATATATACCAACAAATCAGAGGAACATCCATGGGATCACCATTTTTAGGATGTATAGCAAAGGCTGTAATGCAATGTCTAGAAATTATAGTATATTCCTATGTATACAATCGAAAGTATGGATCCAGTATATTCATGACACCTCTGTCATAATAAAAAAGGAATAAGCAGCGAAGACACATAAACAACATCTTCTAAAGAATAAAATTCATAAGGAACGAAGGAAACAATAACATTCTACCCTTCCTAGCTAATGGTGCCAAATTAGAAACACATATCTATCATAAAACCATCCACACTAAGCAAATGTTCCATTACCAAGGTGACAACCCAACCTCCCACAAGAGAAGCTCTGTAAAAACACCATTTAGACAAGTACCTACTACAGCCCTGAGCCTCAGGAAAAGCAAACAGACTATTTACACAACATCTTCCAACAGAATGGATATCCATGCAACTTTATTAAAAAATTTATAAGCTCATTCAACCCGCTACTGCACAACCAACAAAAGCTATGAAAATATCAAAGAAGATCCCCATCATTTTTATTTGTAGCTTTTCTAGTCAATGTTTGTAATTTTAATTGTTTCCTAGTACTTTAAAACTTTTTATTGCATAAGCTTCCCAGGTTTCACCAATAAAAGGTTGCATTTCTTCTTCTCCTTCTCGTTCTTCTTCCTCTTCTCCTCTGAAGTCAGGAGGACGAAGAAATTTGGGTCTTTTGATTTGAGAGGGCTGAGATGAGTTTTAAAGGGTAAAATGGGACCTTAACCTTCTGCAACATTTAAGTCACCCATTTCATTATTTGTCAATTTCCCCAAGTTCCTAAAAGCTTTGTGTTGGGGAACACAAAAGAAAAAAAAAGGTGCCTCTATTTGCTTTATCATATGAAGAGCAGTGACAGAAGCCTCTCTGCTCCACCATTATGCTTGATTGAAGTATTCTTTACTGATAAAGTTATCCTATTTTCTTTAAATGGTGAAAAGTGAGGCTTCATAGATGTCATCAGTAGCATGCTTGGCAACATTACAAAAGTGGTTTGCTAGTACCTCCTCTTGGGAAGCCTTTATCAACTTCCCGATTTAATCTACAGTCCTGAAATTCCTTGGAGGTCTCCCATCACTATTTAAAACCTTCCTGAGTTTTTTTTTTGAGATCAGCCAAACATGGCTAGCTGCTGCCACCTGCTGTTTTACGAACGAATGGCCACAATGCCAGTTGTTTGTCTTTCGACACTGGCTGCAAATGCAAGCGAGCATTTTGCTTTTTGTTTCTGCAGCCAATAAGGAAATGTAGGCTAGTAGCCTCTCTACAGACATACCGGTAATTTTCACAGGCTTACTGAAATGCTTCACAGTATTATTTTGGTCAAGCTTTTTACACTGACTAGTTCTTGGATCTTTTTTTTTTTTTTTCAATTATCAAGATTTATAACTCAGAATTAGCTACAAAACAATCTGCACCATTTGTCTCTGGGATTATGTCTGCAGATTATGTCTGAATCTGACAGATTCAGAAAGATTCAATTTTAATTCAAGGCTGCTTCCAGTGTTTGGAGCCTTTACAGATAAATAGTGTACAGAACGGTCTCATTCATACAAATGCTACTGTAGGAGAGAAATTAAGATTGCCCTCACGCAGGTAAGGTGTTTTGAACCAAACTGAATTCTCAGAGTACAGTCAGGAAAACAGTCTGAAATTTCTAGATAGGTACTTAAGGTATATACTGGGAAGGAATAACACAGTACACCAGCCAGTCATTTATCTTAAGTTTCTATGAAAATAACTTCAGTCTGAGAGATGTCCAAATCATGTAAACTGTGGTTAGAAAACACAATTTGGCCTTGAACAAACATGGATATACTATGATGTGATCATAGTTTTGTTGAGGTTTCAACAGAGCAAATCACATCTATTTCAAAATGGAAGCAAATACTTTCAATCCTCTCACGGGAATACTTAGAGGGTTGAATATAAAAACCCTGCACTGATGGACCTAATAACCCTTTGCTACAGTTTAAAGGCAACCACTACTTTCCAAATTGCATCCCGGGCTGATAAGAATTGGAACCTCAGTGATTGGAAGCCTGGAAGTAAGGATATATCTTACTTTGGGGAAGACCACTTTAGCAGCTTTTCTGATAAATGCAAAAGCTTTGCTCTCTGGCAGCACAAGTACTAACATAGAAAAAAAGGGTGGTAACAAAAATGGAAGCTCTGCTAATCTGCTAACCTCCAGATGCCCTCATCTCAGCAACTTCATTAGCTATGTAGGCTAAGAATGATCAACATTGCAGTCCAACATATGTAGAGGGCATCAGTTTGAAGAGGGCTGAATTGTAATAATCCTTTCCCATACATCAAAATACAAAAATTGTATAATCTCTTAATCATTTGCAAGATTTAATGCAAAAAAAGGAACAATCCCCATCTCTTCCAAACACAAGAGTTATTTTAAATGACATCAAATGGTCTTGCTAAAGATGTTATGCTAAGCAAATTTAATAGAAATTTCAAACCAATTTCAATGGAAGGACCCTAGCTCATGTCTCATGTCATTTGCATGCAAAGATCCCTGGTTCAATCCTTTGCAGTTCCCTGTACAGCTAGAAAAATCCATCAATTATGGACATTCATTGCCAGACTAAAATACTTGGAACAATAGTATAAACAGTTATAAGCAACTTTCTATGACCTCCTATGATGCTAGAAACCTCCAACTCAAACATATTCCAGTTTGTTCCATCTTCATCCTTTGCAATTACTTTATTGTATTTTTGGATGAGCTGAACATTTTATCAAATGCACAACCAACCCCCCCCCCCCCCAGAAATAATTGCCAATTATGTGAAAAATGGCAGCAGTGGCTATTTATCAAACTTTACAGGTGACAATGCCATAAGAACGTTCAACCGAGTTATTATTTAAAAAACGGTTCAGCTATCCTTATCCATGTCATTATCACAATTCCTTACAAATTTGTTGTCAAGCTGTAGATAAGTTGAAAATGGGAGATGGATTTACTTACTACAAAGGCATAGGAGCACATGGTTAATTGGATGTCACTGAGCTGTGAATATATTAATAGCTACATCACACATTTCAATGTGTGAAATATTTTAAAGCTGTTCTTCAGAGCCATCACAAGAATTCATTTATTATTCTTAACTTTACAATTCTTCTTTTTCTCAGAATACAGAATTTTGTTTTGAGACTTCCTTGGGGGAGGGGATACACAAAAGAAGGGGAGAAAAGAGCAAAGAAAAATTAATATTTTAAATCCCAAAGCTAAGTGGCTTATGTAGTATCTAATATTTGTATAACATTACACAGAGAACAAAAAGTGGCATAACGTATGAAGAACAGTTGTAGGAATTGGGTACGGCGACTCTAGAGAAAAGAAGGACTACGGATGACATGATAGCAGTGTTCCAATATTTGAGGGGCTGCCACAAAGAAGGGAGGGTCAATCTATTTTCCAAAGCACCAAAAGGCAAATGAGGAAACAATGGATTCTAACTAATCAAAGAGAGAAGCAACCTAGAACCAAGGAGAAACTTCTAACAGTGAGAACAATTAACCAGTGGAACAGCTTGCTTTGAGAAGTTGTGGGTGCTTCATCCCTGAAGAAGACAGCCACTTGTCTCAAATAAGTTTTCTGCTTGAATAGGGACTGGACTAGAAAACCTCCAAGGTCCCTTCTATAATATTCTATATCCTAACTATGGGAAGAGCTACATGTCAGGGGCTATAATAAAGAATCAGACTGGACCTGATTAATGTTCTCAATTGTCAACACTCCCACTAACAAACTTCTCAGAAGAGATTTCTATCCTAGTCCATGAATTCTATTTTTACTGATCTTCATTAAGTCAATAGCCTTGTCCAAGAAGTTGTATACCTCAAATGTCTCATTAACTCAGAATCCAGAAAAAGAGTCTTCATTTGCATAATATTGACATCTTTAATCCTTAAATGATTTCATCTGGCACCTTCATGCAAATGTTAAGATTTACAACTAAGAAGAATTCTATACCAGAAATGCAATACTTTACCGCTATATCGACCTGGCTCTATAGTTAAATGCATTAGACATATACATACACACAATTAGACAGTTAAGAAAGAATTATGTGCAAAACACTAGACAGCTACTATCATTCTGTTTGTATTTTAATTGTTTTTAAACTATTTTTAACTGAATTTTTAACTATAATGATAATATTAATGGGACAGCCT
>JAEANM010021762.1:0-11762 GCA_017656035.1 Myanophis thanlyinensis
TAATCTTCTGGGTCGTTAGTGTAATCTTCTGGGTTGTTTGTGTCTTGATCTCTTTTCCATTAGTCTCTTGTATTGTAGCAGCTTGGGTAATGTCCTGGTTAGATGGCTGTGATATAGCATTCTGGGCTTTAGTCTGGCTTCGAGTTTGAGGTCTGGGTCTGTGGTCTTGCTGTGTGTTAGTTTGTTTGGCTTTGGGGTTGGGGTGTGTGATAGCTGGTGAAGCAGGATGGGTTTGAGCCTGGGCCTGGAGAGGGGGATTGGCGGTGGTGTCCTGTGTTGTTTTGGGTCTGGTATTGGTTTTTGTGGCTGGGATTCGTTTGTTGGTAAGGGCTAGTTTCCATGTCTGGTAGGTGGGAGGTATTGTCCCGTTTGTTCATGTTATGGGGGTGTTTTTCTTGGCTTCCCTGATTATTCTTTTGCTGGAGTGTTCAATGTTAGATATTGATTTGATGCCCTCAAAATTGATTTTGTGTCCCCTTTCTTCCAGTCCTCTATGAGGACTTTTTTGTTACATAAGAAGAACAACCAAGGGAGTTGGAGAAGAATAATGGAAAACAAGAAGCGATAGGAGGAGGTGAAATACAACAAATTGAAACTGAGAAAGAAGAGAAAGAGGAAAGAACAAAACAGAAGGAGCAGTGACAAAAGAACAAAGAGAAACAAGAGAAATAAGATCAACTAGAGCAATAAAACCCATCTATACAGTCAAATCATGAAAGAAGATTTAAATTTATTATCAATTAACATAAATGGACTGAATTCGGTGTCTAAAAGAAGGCAAACTTTTTTTATAAGTTTTTGATTTTTTTAACCAATGTGTCAGTGTGTGAACAGTGTGACAATTGGGCATTGCTCATTTTGGTAGAAACAAAATAATATTGATTATTCAAAATAATATTACTCACATTCATTACAATTGTTATTCTTAATTTCAGTTATAACACCAGTATGTATTTAAAAGAGACTATAATGTATGATTAAAAGAATACTGGTTATAACAAGAGTGTATAATACTAGGTATACTTAAAAATGGACTGAATACAGCCAGCACACTGCTGTTGCAAAACTGAAAATATGATGTATCATAAAGAAAAATGTATAGGTGGAAGGAGAGGAAGTGGAGAGGAGAAGGGAGAGAGGGAAGTGGAGTGAAGTGAGGTGGAGGAAAGGTGAGGAGGGGAGAAGAGGTGAGGGAAGAAGAGAAGGAAGAAGATGGAAGAAGAAGAGGGAAGCCAAAGGGGAATTGAGAGGGAAGTGGAGGGGAGGAAAAAGGAAGAGAGGGAAGAAGGGAAATGAGAGAGGGAAGTAGAAGCGAGGAGAGAAGGAGAGAACAAAGGAGAGGGAAGTGGAGGGGAGGCAAGAAGGAAAGAAGGAAGAAGAGGGAAGTGGAGAGGGAAAGGGAGGGAAGGAGATTAAAACAAATAAAGAAAAATGTATAATAAAATATTTATTAAAAAAATCAAAGTGGATAAATGTCAGCCTCTGAATTTCCCTTTGAAGCTTGCATCTTATCAGCTGCCATAGTAACAGGAGGCGGGGCTTGGTATTGTGGGTGGGAAAGCAAGCTGGTGTCTGGAGGCCCATGACAATGAATAGGGAGGCATGCATTCCTGAGCGAAGATGTTTTCGCCTGGTCAAGGTTGACCATCTCAAGACTGCTAATGGACACTAACACTTGCTGATGTATTCCACATGACATAAAGAGGGATGAGGATTGGACAATCATCCTGGGACCCTGGGAGGAGGGTTTGGGGGACTCTTTCAATATGTAATTTTCCTGTGGTTTTCCTCAGACCTTGCTGTGCTTATTCTGCATTCACTTCTAACTTAGTAAAAGTACCTGTTCTCTAACCCAATAGAGTTGGCGGTTTTCTTTCTTGGGTTTTGAAGGAGGTAGACCTGACATTAAGCAAGGTCTCCTTTATCAGCCAACCCAGAGATCATATCTACTGTGGGGGCTGGGCATAGCATGTCAAGCCCAGGCAGTGATCAAGAAGATCTGGGGGCCCAGGGGAGACCTCTCCCACCTCGCACCTATGCTGGGAGGAAATAGACTAGCTGGGAGAATTACAACTGGAAGAGAGAGCAGTTCATCCAAAATGGTCACTGGGAGTAGGTCGCCCAGACGAGCTGCAGGAACTTCACCCAGGGGTGACAGTGAGCAGACACCGGCATGGAAAGGACCCTGGGCTGGAGGCCAACAGAGAAGACCTCCTGCCGACTCATGCTTTGCAGCTGTTACACGAGGCTTTGGAGAGTTGGAGAGCCTAGGAGGCTTTCACACAAAAATGTTTCCAGCCAGCCTGTGAAGAGTTTGAACAAACTGCAAGGGGAGTCAGTTGCTGACATCCCAACTGAAATCCCAGCCCAGGAGGGGCCTGCAGCAGCGGGGAGCGGGGGAAATCTCCCAGAGGCACCAAATTCCAAAAGTTCCTCAGCTGGCAGTAAAATATGGAGGAGATCCCAAAGCCCTGGAATTCTTTCTAGCTCAAGTTTGGAATCACATGCAAGAATACGGTGAAGATTTTGCCAATGAGGCAGCCAAGGTTAGGTGTGTCACAATGGCCCTGGAAGGGACTGCAGCAGAATGGATGGTCCCTTTACAACCAGTTCATGTCAGCACTTCACAGATGCTTCAAAGACCCTCTGGCTGAATGCAGAGCCAGAACCAGGATGAAAATCATAAGCCTTGGGTGGAAGTCAGTGGCTGAATACACTCAAGAGTTCCGGGGGCTGGTATGCCACATGCACAGCTGGTCCCTAGAGACCCTGATGGAATGTTACAAAGATGAGCTAATGAAGTTTACCAAGGCTTTTGGATTCTGGGTGCACAAGATGCATGATTAGACCTGAGGTAGTAGAGAATCTGGAACTGAGACTGAGAACTCTGAAGGTACCCATAGCATTCTGCCAGCTAGATGGGTCAGTAGCTGGGGGGGGGGAGCCCATTTTGTAACCAAGCCAGTTGAGATGTGGATGGGGGATCACCATGAGACTCAGAGCTTCATTGTGGCACCAGGACTGGAGAGACTCCTCATACTTGGATTACCCTGGCTACAAAAATGGTACCCTCACGTAGACTGGAGGGTCTGTCACGTATCTGTCCATGTCCTTGGTAGGAAAGGAATGCCCAATCCTACCTAGAGCCAAGAGCGCAATAAGTGAATGACTAGAGGGAGAGGAGAAGATCCCGAGAGTACCAGGACCTACCTAGGGAGACCTTCAGTGAGAAGGGATCAGACTGGTTCTCACCCCCATCGCCCCACAGACTGCGGCATAAAAATCCTCCCAGGTTTGAAACTCCCCAAACCAAAGATTTATGCTATGACCCCGTAAGAGCTGGAGGAACTACACATTTTTATTGACAAAAATCTAAAGCAAGGGTTTATCCAACATGTGAGACCCCAGGTGGCTGCCCCAATACTGTTCCGTGAGAAAAAAGATGGCTGTCTTCATCTTTGTATGGACTATAAAATCCTGAATGCACTGTGCATGGAAAATGTTTACCCGTTGCCCCTAATGAGGACATGTTGGCTCATCTGGCCAAAGGGAAGATATTTACAAAATTGGATTTGCGAGAAGCCTACTACCAAGTCTGCATCAAGGAGAGGGATGAATGGAAGACCGCCTTCAATTGCCCTCTGGGCTGTATCCAATTCAGGGTGTTGCCATTTGGGCTTCAAAGGGCCTCTGCAGTATTCATGCAACTAATCAACAAAGTGCTACATGAAAAAGGGGGGTCCTGGTCTACCTGGGTGACATCCTCATTTACACTGAAACCATGGATGAGCACATGAAATTTGTGCTCATTGTCCTAAAAAAACTCAGAGCCACTGACTTATAAGCCAAATTGTCAAAATGTACAGATAAGATTGACTATTTGGGCTACTGTAATATCACATGAGGATATAGAGATGGTCCCTGAGAAAGTGCGGGTGGTCATGGAGTGGGCACATCCCCACACCAGAAAGCAGCTACAGAGTTTCCTGGGCTTTGCAAACTTCTATAGGCAATTCATCCCTGCTTTTGCTAAAATTGCCTTGTCCATCATGAATCTTCTGAAAACAAAAGGGGAAGCCAAACCTAAGCCTAGTCAGCCCCTGAACTGGACAATGGAATGTCAAGTGGCGTTTGAAAAACTGAAACGATTATTTGCGGCTGAACTGGTCCTTAAACATCCTGATCCAGATACCCTCTTTATAGTCCAAGCTGATGCTAATGACGTAGCAGTGGGGGTGTGCTTCTGCAGTCTAATGCTGCAGAGGATCTACAGCTCTGTGCTTACACTTCCAGAATAGAATAGAATAGGATAGAATTCTTTATTGGCCAAGTGTGATTGGACACACAAGTAATTTGTCTTCGGTGCATATGCTCTCAGTGTACAACAAAGAAAATGGTACATTCATCAGGAATCACAAGATACAACACTCAATGATAGTCATGGGGTACAAATATGCAGTCAAATCATACCAGGAGACAATAATCACTACAAATCACAAGTATACAAGCAACAATTATTGTCATAGTGGGGTGAGTGGTTGATGGAACGATGGGAATAATAGTAATGCAGATTTAATAAATAGTTAGGCAGTGTTGAGGGAACTATTTGTTTAGCAGAGTGATGGTGTTTGGGAAAAAGCTGTTCTTGTGTCTAGCCGTTCTTGTGTGCAGTACCCTATAGTGTTGTTTTGAGGGTAGGAGTTGAAACAATCTATATCCAGGATGCAACTGATATTTTCCCAGCCCTCTTTTTAACTCATGTAGTATACAGGTCCTTGGTGGAAGGCAAGTTGGTAGTAATTGTTTTTTCTGCAGTTCTGATTATCCTCTGTAGTCTTTGTCTGTCTTGTTGGGTTGCGGAACCAAACCAGACAGTTATAGAGGTGCAAATGACTGACTCAATAATTCCTCTGTAGAACTGGATAAGCAGCTCCTTGGGCAGTTTAAGCTTTCTGAGTTGGCGCAGAAAGAACATTCTTTGTTGTGCTTTTTTGATGACATTTTTGATATTAGGTATCCATTTTAGGTCTTGTGATATGATAGAACCTAGAAATTTGAAGGATTCTACTGACAGGAAACTTACTGAAACAGAGAAAAGATGGCCACCACCAATTCCACCACCATCATCAAGTTTGCTGATGACACAGTCATGATAGGCCTGATCTCTGACAACAATGAGACAGCCTATCTAGAAGAGATCATGAACCTAGAGTATTGGTGTCTGGAAAACAAACTTCTTCTTAATGTCAGCAAAACAAAGGAATTGGTAGTAGACTTCATGCAAAACAGGAAAGGAAATACCAGACCCCAGTCATCAACGGAAGCCCAGTGGAGAGAGTAGACTGCTTCAAATACCTCAGTGTGCACATCTCAAAGAACCTGTCATGGTCCTTCCACATCAATACCATGGTAAAAAAGGCTCAACAACATCTCTTTCACCTCAGACGATTGAGAGACTTCAAACTTCCACCAAAGTGCTTAGGAACTTCTATTTCTGCACTGCAGACAGCATCCTGATGGGCAACATCACAACTTGGTTTGGGAATAGTACCATGGAAAACAGACAAGCAATACAGAGGGTGGTACGCTCAGCTGAGCGCATCATTCATACTAAACTTCCTGAGCTGAACTCCATCTACAACAAATGCTGCCAGACCAAAGCTAAGAAGATTGTGGAGGACCCCAGTCACCCCAACAATAGATTGTTTACCATGATGCGATTGGGAAAGCGCTTTCGCTCTCTAAAGGCAAACACAGAAAGAATGAGGAAAAGCTTCTTTCCACAGGCAATATGAACACTAAACCAGAAACCACAAGAACACTCAGGACTATAACAAAACCATGATTCTACCTCACCCCCATTTCCCAACTTATTCCTACCCTACCCTCCCATTTTGCCTAACTTACTTGTGGTTGCATAAGCATTTCACTGCATATAGTACCATGTATGACTGTGTATGTGACCAATAAAATTAGAATTTGAAATATGGGAGAAGGAAGCTTTTGCCGTCTGGTGGGTGCTACTCACCTGGAGACATTTCCTTGAAAGGGCAAAACATCCATTCAAGGTGTGGACTGATCATAAAAACCTGGAAGCCCTCAAAACACCCTGAAAACTGTCGCCTAAGCAAGTGCATTGGACACATTTTAACAGATTCAATTTTTTCCTCCGTTATCTACCTGGAGGAAAAAACTTCATGGCAGATTGCCCCAATACAACAGCACACAACCCAAGATCATTCGCCCAGTAATCCCATCCAAGCAATGATTTGCCCCTGTTGTCACTAGAGCCCAGAGAAAACCAGACCTCAACCTCCCTACTGACCTCAGCGAGGAGCTGAAGGCAGTACTGGGGAAAGACGACTGGTTCCTGTCCCATTTGAACAAGTGCACCATGCAGGATGATCTTGCTTGGATTGGTGCCAAATTATACATCCCTGCCAGCCTTAGAGGGGTCGTTTTGGAACTGGTTCATGATTCAAAACCTGCCAGGCATTTTGGTTTCATGTAGACCCTACATCTCGTCAAACAGCAATTCTGGTGGCCCTCATTAAAAAAGGACATTGAAACCTATGTGGCTAGTTGTCCTATCTGTGCATCTGCTAAGAGGCCTCCTGGAAAGCTCGCAGTCCTAGTGCCCCATGGAAGATTTCCATAGACTTTATTGTTGAACTACCAGAAAGTGGGGTGATTACAGACCAGTTTTCAAAACAGGGTCTAACCTCCACCCATCACCCTCAAACAAATGGAGCTTATGAATGTGCTCAGTTCTAGAGCAGTACCTTAGGTGCTACTTGAACTACCAGCAGGATAATTGGGCAGACCTATAGTACTTCCCTTTGCTGAGATGGCCTATAATAACTCCATCCATAGCAGCACTGGTTTCACCCCATTTAAAGTCACTTCTGGCCAGGATTTTGTACTGATCCCTGTACTACCTCAAGGGAAACCTTTGATCCCATCTTTGGCAGAATGGATCGAACAGCTCCAACTTATTTGGCCCATCACCAGAAAAGCACTAGACGAGGTGCATCAGGCCCATAAAAAACATGCAGACAAGAAAAGAGCTATTCCTAAAGAGTTCAAAGTAGGACATAGAGTGTTCTTGTCAACTAAGTACTTACAAATAACTCAGAAATCTAAAAAACTGGGTCCTAAATATATTGGTCCTTTCCCCATTGTAAGAATTGTCAACCCAGTTATGGTAGAACTGGAGTTACCAAAAAACCTTCGACATATTCATCCGGTGTTTCATGTTAGCTGCTTAAGATTGAGCACACATCTGAGCTTACCCTGACCAATCTGTTCCCTCCTCATTGAAGGAGAACAGCATTTTGAAGTTAAGGAAATTTTAGATTCCAGGAAACACAGAAGGAGAATACAATATTTGGTAGGTTGGAAACATTTTCCCCTGTTCCAGTCAGAATGGGTAAATGCTTGAGATGTTGGGCCACTAAATTACTCAACAAGTTTCATTCTAAGTCCCCTGATAAGCCATAACTTTGTACAATATTGCTTTTATTCTGTTTTTTTCTTTCTCTTGTGTTTTTAACTCAGTAAAAGTACCTGTTTTCTAATTCAATGGAGTCAGGGGTTTTCTTTCTTGGGTTTTGAAGGAGGCAGACCTAACAATAAATACTATTGGATCAAACTCTGTTTGGACATATCTTATGTCTATTGGTTTTTTATGCAATGACTGCTTCCAGTCAATAAACACTTTCTCTTGCAGCTCTTGTGGCAAAGTTTGGCTCATACAAAAATAGGAAATTGGTCTTACAAGAAGGGAAATGGCTTCTCTGCAGCATAAACAATGGCATTTCATTCCTTTTCAGGGATGTCATGTGCTAGTGGAATTTGACGTCTGAAATTTTTTGATTAAATAAAAACTGGCAGTTGTGCTTGACTGGTGCCTATCTAAGAGTCAGGACCATTGCAATGATGCTTAATATGTCCCTGAGTCTTGGGGTCATAAACAATTGCAGTCCCAGATGGCTGCTAAGAGCATCATTACTTTCTTATTGAGATTTCTATACTATTTTGGTCCAGCAGGAACTTGAGTGGCTTATAGTCCTTTCAAAAAGATAAGATACCAATGATATAATGAAGTGTGAAGTGACCTTACACAGTACTGACAAGTTAGTAAAAGAGAAATGATGGGCACCACGAACAAAACCATTCAAGTTGAACTTCAGCTGCTCAAGGGCTGCTTCTCTTTTCTTCTCCAACTTTCTCTGGTTGGCCTTTTTTTCCTGGTGAGAACGAAGAGTGGGGGAGATTCTTTTGTTGCAGTGGGCCCAAATTGATTCAGAATCATAAGTATGGAGCCGGCTTTCTACCCTTTCAAAAGCAACTTTGTTGCTTGCACGATGTGCGTTTCCTAGGCTTTTCCCTGCCTTGATTAGCAGATTTGGGTTGTCTAAACAGCTTCAACAATTTTCTTCTACATCATCACAGCCCAGCATTTATCACTTTAAACTGTGATATTAAAATAGCAGGTGCTATTTAAGCTGGGTTGATTCAATTTAAAGAGATTCTTCTGGAGCCTTCACAGGAATTTGGATCTCATCACCCTGAACAGTTTCATATCATCTGCTCAGCTCACTGGCTTACATTAATTAAATTCATTTGTGAACTAGTGAACAAAATACCACCCCCAACCTTATCTTGAAAGATGCCTTTTCTTACCTTCTTTCAATTTGTTTGCCTTTTGTTTTCAGCTATTTGGCATTCTATAAGAGGATAGGTCCTCCTATCCCTTGGCGTCTACATTTTTTCAAGATGTGGAACTTGGTCAAACATATTTTTAAAATCCAGATATAAAATGTAGACAGTTGATAAATTTCCACTTCCACAGATTTCCACTTCCAGAATTTGTGTTGATTTCCCTTCAGCAGGACTAGTTAACTATATATTTTTTCATTACAGTTTCTACCAGCTAGTTTAGGAAAATATGTTAAGCTGACTGGTTTAGAATTATATAGGTGTCTTCTTCTAAAATAGGATCTTCTTGGCTTCCTTCCAGGACTCTGGCACAGGAACTGATCTGAAAGGTAAGTGACATGCTCAGAAGTCAGCAATGTCACACCTGAGGTTTTCTTAAGAACCAATCAGGATACAGTGATTTTTTGTTGTTATCAAGCTGTTCTAGGGCATCATCTCTTGGTATTTCAATTTGCTTTTGTTCTAATAAAACCAATCCAAGTTCAGGACTTCTTCTGTATTATCTGTAACAAAGGCCGTTATAAAGAATCAGAATTCTCAGAAATTCCATATCCTTCTTGAACACTCATCTTTTTTCTTTTGCTTAAGCAAATTGTTACTGTTCCCATTTGTCTTTTTTGCCATATACTTCTCAAATAATTATTTCTTCTTGAGTCTTTTTTTTTCACTAATATATGTATCTAAAGACTGCTGCTTCTCGGTTATGTATATTTCCTACTGGATCTTATGAAGAGTGCTGTGGGAAGCAACTGTCAGTGGATGGGAGTTCATAGACTGGAAGAGGCATGGCAACAGATCAGCCAATGGTAGCTGATTGGTGATTGAAACGGCTCTGAAACTGGAACTAGTTTGTGCTGAGTTCTGTACTGAAACTAAAACTCTTAACTCCTCTCCTCTGCATTTGCTTGTATTTGGTACCACATTGGAAAAACCTGTTTGAGTATTGTATACTTACTTCATGTGTTATATTATATATAAAGAGAAGTTATTGAATCCTGCTGAATCAGTTACTTGTGTGTGCTTTCTGAATGTGATTGTTGCTCAGTAAAGGGATAATAAGATATATATGGCAAGGGAAAAAAGAATAAGTTTAAAAATGTTGCAGGATTTGAAAAGTAGAGGCGGCTTTGGGCTACCGAATTGGTAATTTTACTATAAGGCTTACTTACATGGGTGAAATAATGGATCGTATTGAGGCATACAAGACTATATCCCTAACCCTCCTTCCAAGATCCATGACTGCATCTGATTCTTACCTTCCCAGCTACCCCTAGCCCACCCTTCCTACCTTAACTTACCTGCGGTTGCATAAGCATTTCACTGCATATCGTACCCATGTATGATTGTGTATGTGAACAATAAAATTTGAAATTGAAATTGATTTACAATTGGGATGGCATGCATTCTTGTGATATGGGAAAATAAGATCCATGGTTACTTTAAAAGGCATATTAGAAATGCACTATTGTTAGTGTGGGAAAAAATTAGAGAACATTACTTGAGGATACAAGTTTGGATGTCAATAATGGAAGCATTGATTCACCCAAATGTTATAAATATGGAACATACTGTTAGATACAAAGATATTTTGAATGAAAAAGGGAAGCTTAAAACTAAACAAGAACTGAATGTTCAAGGAATCAATATGGCATGATACTCACACGTGCAGATACGTTCTAGATATGAGAAAGTTGCTAAATTATATGGTTTTTATAATGAATTAACAGAATTACATAATTCTGTTAGATAAATCAGGGACAGAACAAAAATTGATAAAGAAAACATACAGCTAATTAATAGGTGTTAAACTGGAAGATGAACAGGTGAAAGAGACAATGATAGTATGGGCAAAAAACTTTGGTTATACACTAGAACTAGACAAATGGCAAAAACTGTGGGACAGGAATTATAAATTAATGTCAACTGCATATAAAGAAAATTTATATAAGATGTTTTAGAGATGGTACTTTGCACCAGCATGGTTGGCAAAGATATTTAAAAATAAATGTTGGAAATGTCACCAGACATCTGGGTCATAGTATCATATGTGGTGGACATGCTTAAAAGCTAAAAAATATTGGACACAAATACATATGTGGCTGGAAAACATGACAAAGCATCATATTGACTTAAAACCAGAGATATTCCTGCTGGGAATTTTACCTGAAAAGTATAGCAAAGGGAATACATATTTAATTATTTATATATTAATGGCAACTAAATTGTATTTGCACAAAATTGGAAATGTGAAGAGAAATCAACAGAGGAGAATGTGATAAGGAAAATATTAGAATGTGCACAAATGAACAAATTAATGCTTGCAATTAAGGAGAAATAACAAACTGAATATTATATGACATGGGTTCTATTTTATCAATGGTTAGATAACAAAAATTGAAGTTAGAAATAGAAATATAA
This sequence comes from Myanophis thanlyinensis, assembly GCA_017656035.1. Classification (NCBI taxonomy): domain Eukaryota; kingdom Metazoa; phylum Chordata; class Lepidosauria; order Squamata; family Homalopsidae; genus Myanophis; species Myanophis thanlyinensis. The sequence continues at coordinate 11,140 of JAEANM010021762.1, forward strand.
GCAAAAGATTAGTGAAATAAAGAAATTGTTATGACAGGGAAATATTATGATAGTATGATATAGTTATTATGGATAACATTATTTCAATAATATAGAAACAATACTAATGTAATGAACATTATGTAAACATTATGATCACTATTTGGCAAAAATATTTGTATTCAGACGACACAATGCTTAATTGAAAATGGAACTTTTATGTTTTATGTTTAAAAAATAATAAAAATATTTAAATGAATGCGATTGCTGCTGCAAACTCTGACAGCAACTTATAATAAATCCCCTAAACATCCCCTACACATGCTTATAAGCAACAATTTGTAATTTTCTCAGTAATTTTCTGACCAGAAACCCAGGAATTTTAGACATGCTGAAGCATGAAACCCAGCACATTTATTTAGAAGAGTGTAATCAAAGGCAGGATATGTATTTTCTCATGTGTTCATTTTACATTTATATTTGCCACCTACCAGGTGTTGCAGGCATGGCTTCTGTGCCGTGTTTGTCAGTAGGTGGCACAGAGAAGCAGGCTAGGTCTACGCTCAATGCTCTGATGGGTGGGCACTCAGAATGATTACTAGCCTGACAAAATTGCAAATTTGCCAAGGATGCCAAGTTTGCCA
>JAEANM010021764.1:0-11762 GCA_017656035.1 Myanophis thanlyinensis
CGTCCGTCCGTCCGTCTGTCTGTCTGTCTGTATGTCCGTCCGTCTGTATATCTGAAAATGCCATCCCATCCTCTCTAAGCAGTTTACAGAGTCAGCCTCTTGCCCCCCAGCAATCTGGGTCCTCATTTTATCAACCTCGGAAGGATGAATCAACCTTGAGTCAGGCAGGCAGGACAATCACAGATTCACACTGTAAGAATGTGAGTTCTCAATCAATCAATTCAAAAACAGAATTGCTCACAAAAAGAATTCCCTTTGGGAGAACCAACCAGAAGAAATGATAAATACTAAAAAAAAAAAAAAAAAAAAAAAGACTACAAGAGAAAGAATCTGCATCTGAAAAGGTGCCTTTCTCTTTAAAATCAAATTCTGTTCCCCAAAATCTTTTCCTTTCTCGCTCCCCCTCCCCCAGCAACCCCAGAATATTTGATGTAACTTTATTCTTTCTTCATCTTCAGTTGCATTACATTCACTGGAGAAAGAGCTCAGGATGCTTTAAAAAAAAAAATCAAATCCCAGCATTTGTTATTTTTATTTATTTTCAGACAGAACCTTTTTAGAGAAAGCTGGGAAAAGAGTTAAAAAGTAAAGAACAAGTCCTAAAACTCAAGATTTCTTTCATCATTTTCCTCTTGGCAGGATTTGCTCACAATTAAGGATAAAATTCCCTTGGGTTTTGGTCTATACGTCTTCCTGGATTATTATTATTTTTTTTAACCACTGAGACTACTCAACTCCAGCTAAACAATGACCCTGGCTATGAAAGACTATGGATACATTTCACAAATGCCCATAACTTGCGTTGTCTTTTCTTTTTTAGATTGCTTCTCTATAGGCAACAGAAGGAACTAAAACAACCCCAAGGCTGTAGGACACGACCTTCAGTGGTTGTCCTTTATTTAAGAAAATAGCCTCTTCAAGAAGATCATTATTCTTATCTATTCTTTTACCACCTGCCAAGGAGGATTTTCACCACCAACTTGGGAGTCCATTGCTTTCTTTATTATATATTGCCTCCAAAAGCATTTCTGTTGGGGTCCTAATGTTGCTTTCTTCTGATTCTCCATCCTGTACCAGAATCACTTTTAGCTGTTGCTCTGGTTTTAAAATGGTGTTTTAACTCTCGGTTCAACAGAATTATGCCGTGGGTACAGTGTAGCTCAGCAACACTGCATTGGGGGCTGAATTCGCAATACTCCTTTGAAGTCAGTGGAAACAGATCTCTTCTTCACTGGTTCCTGGACAATGACCCAATTTTATTTATTTATTGGTTTGTTAGATTTATTTTCCACCAAACTCACCACGGGACTACTCTAGGCCAGGGGTCCCCAACCTTTTGGATCTCAGGGATCACTAAATTCATAATTTTAAATCCTGCGGACCACTAATATGATCTGCCTAATGACCGACCCCTGATTTAGTGCAATATAAAAATGCAAATAATTTTTCTGTGGATCCCCAAAATTTTCTCATGGACCGCCAGTGATCCATGGACCACTGGTTGGTGACCGCTGCTCTAGGCGGCTTACAATAAAAAGGAAGAAATTAAAAGAGTGAAAACAGAAGTGAAATAATAAAATAAAATATAGAATGAAAAAGAAAACAATGGGAATACATCAACATGATAACAAAATGATGGATGGGTGGAGAGTAGAGAGGATGTCAGGGTGGAGTCAATCCAGCAATGACAATGGCACTGAACAACAAGAGAGTTCCTTTTTTGTTCAATATAGATTTTCCATCCATAGCTACCAAATTTCTAAACTTAGTGGTGATTCAGAAACTTAGCAGTGATGATGGTGTGGGGCTACCTGAGAGGTAGGGCTACCTCAGGTAGGGCTACCCATCAGAGATAGGTCTCTCTCTTGCATCGTGGTGCACACATCCTCACATCTCTCTATCTGCTCTTGTTCAGAGTGCTTTTAAAGTTTGGTGCACAGGCTTAGTGCTCTTCTGGAACATCAACTCCTGTTGAACATGGGTTTAAGACACTTGTAGAATAATATTAATACTATGCTGGTCTCTTTGACCTAGTCCTCTTCTGGAATTGTACTTTATGTCAATCAATGGCCAGACTTCTTTTGCATACAGGTTTAGTGTTCTTAGCAGCAAGTTGGTTTCCCATTGTTAAAACAGTGAAAATGTTTTTTAAAAAATCAAATGGGCAAGCTAGGAGATATTTGTGGTTACACTGAAACTTATATCTGATTTAAAATCCAGGAGGGAAGATTTGTGATGAATATAATTTTCTATAGTAGCTTAAATATTAACAGATGCTGCCCTGATGTATTTTTTTGTACTAAGCTATGGATTATTTAACCAAAATGCCTGCTCTAAAGCTGCAACTGGCTGCATTTAGACATCCCCACCAAGCCATATGCCAGAGTTTCAAACCAATGACTGCATTCACCCATCGCATTAAATCTTGATTTGTTTAACGATCATGGCGCATTGACTGGCACCACAATTAGATAAATTTACCCAATTAGATGAATTTGCACAATTTGCACATTGAGCCATAACCCAAGAGGTATAAATCACAATGTCCATGAACACTCGTTGCATGGCACCAGGATCAAATGCAACCCATGTACAACAAATGTATGGCTTAACATTTTAACTTTTGCGGTACACCCCTACTGCAAGTGACTCAGAGTCTTTCTGGAAGCAAGAGAGCCTCAGATCAAATCAAACCAATCAATTTATGATACACAATTTGGGGTTTATGCTAGACTTGCACCGGGAAGCTTGAATTTAATTTCAACTTAGCCACAACTCTCACCGGATGACTTTAGGTTTTCTTTCACAATAATGTGCAATTAATGTACACTCCTTGAGTCTATTGAGAGTAGTATAAGGTATTTAAGAAGTCCAAAAATAGTTACACCAGGCAGAAGCAGTCTCGATGGCTGGAGATATCAACACTTGCCTTCACCATGAGAATGCTTTTATTTGTTTTCTTTTGCACAAATAGTATTCCCAGCTTTTCTTACAAATAAAAAATAAAATCACCTGTGATTTCTGACATTCAGAGCTTTGGTGGCCATATCTAGTTCATGGAATATTTTGTTTGCAGTGTGTCCTATGGTGGGACCCAAGATTTATTATCCAGATGCAAGAAAAAAGGCTGGGATATATTTTTGTTCCTCTTTTCGATCCTTGGCCTGTTTTACTCTATTTGAAATCAGTTGTGACCCATTTTGAGAACTTTGCTTTTCTGGCTAGGGGTGAACAGTCTCAAAGAAATAATAAAAATAGTAAAACCAAAACCAGAGCATCATCTTTGACAGCAAAGTCTAGAAAAATGCTGTGTGTCTGCCTTTTTCAGAGCAACAGATCCCCTCATTCTAAACAGACCTTTAAATAAGATTTTTAAAAATTGATCTTTCTAAATGCTGCGCCCAATAAAGTCCTGGCTCTTATAAAAAGGCATTTTAACCAGGACATCTTATCAATTTGTAATTACTGTATCTTTTCCAGAAATAGCATAAATGAATCTCACAACTGGCGGTGGTGTTTTTATTTATTTTCTTCTCTTATTTTCCAGTTGTTAAATTTGGAGCATTAAACAAACACTCTCTGATGTTAAATTAGGCCTGGAAAAATAGCCAACTCTTTTTTTTTTTTTTTCCAGAACCAGCAGAGAGTTCCAAGTGTAAACATATGTTTTGCAGATTGGGGAAATAAAGACCCAGTTCACATTCAGATAGCAACAGATGTGGGCCACAAAAATCATTATTGAGCCAAAAAGCATGGAGGAAGATACAAATGCTCAATTTAAATAAGAGTTTATATGTAATTATAGTTAAGTTCATACTTAATTATAGTTCAACCACAACAAAACAAACACTGGGGGCCTTGAAATTCTGCCTATGGTACACTGTTGCTTAATCTTCCTCGCTGATGCTTACATTTCCTAGGCTAAATTTTAACCCCTTAGAATAAATCTAACCCACCTTCCCACCCAAACTCAGAGGCAGACATTTACAGTGCAAAACAACATCTACATATCATTCAAAAGATCAAAAAGCCAAAGAAGAAACAGAAAGAACAAAACATCTCCCCACCAGACATAAACACCCAGATAAATTGAGATTAACACCAAAATTAATACTAGAAGAACAATCAAGAACTAAACAATACCCAAGCCAGGAACTATCAACTCAGACAAACTATAAACAATAGCCTAATCATGGAACCACCATAACATTCCCACCAATATTAATTGGACTACTGAAAGCTAATATAAGAGCAAATCTGACTACCAGCCAACACTGATGAGATTACCTAGTTTGGTCATCAAATGTTTGCAAGAAAATAAGCAAGCTCAGAGAGCACCTACAAGACAAAATCTAAAATAATTTATCCAACCACAATACATACACATATGGTTGGTGCAGCTGTCTTTTTTCTTTCAACACAGGACTATCTAATTCCATTCTCCCGATGAGAAAGAATCCAGGATAAAGAAAGGAAAATTGGCAGAGAAAAAGCAATAATCCTTAAAATAGGTATCTGCTCCTGCTGGATGTGTTTTTGTTTCATGACCAGCCTACAGTTCTTAATACACGTACTATATTTCATTAATCACATACAACCATTTCCAAGGTTTCAATCAAAACATAGAAGAAACATCTATTCTACAAATAAATAGCCAGTCACGAAAGAAGCAAAATAAACTTGGGTACCTTGAAATCCTATGTTGTCAGAATTGACTTTGCGGAGAAATTGATCTCAGGAGGGAACCAAGTCCATCGCTCTTCTGTGTTGGTCTCAGCTAGAAAAGAGAGTAAATATTCATGGTTACATATATTTAGGAACATTAAAATAATCTCTGTTAGGAAGAAATAAACTTTAACTTGCTTAAACTTACAGAGTGGACCTACTTGGATTTTTAGTTTCTAGATAGAGTAAATAACAGAATAACAGATTTGGAAAGATACTTTGGAAGTCCTCTGTTCCAACCCCCAGGAGACCCTATACCAGTGGTGGTGAACCTTTTACTTACCAAGTGCCGAAAAATACACGCTTTGCGTGTGCCAACTGCATTTGCATGCGGCTCCTCCACGTGCGCTGCATGTGCAACCGCACCATCTGCACCTGCATGCAGTTTTTCCATGTGCAGTGCACACGCACTATGTGCAGGCACTCACGCACACATGAGCAATCACGTGTGCATGCTCAGTAGAGCTACAAAGACCAGCTGGATTTCCTGCTGCAATTGCATGTGCAGCGGATGCCCAAAGACCAGCTGGGTCTCTGCAATAACACATGCATGCATGTGCAATCACACGTGCATGCTCAGCTGGAGGTAAGTTGGTCAACAGCTTGTGTGCCCAGCAAGGTGGCTCTGCATGCCACCTGTGGCACCCGTGTCATAGGTTCGCCATCACGGCCCTGTATCATTTCTGACAAACAGTTGTCTAAACCCTCTTTAAAAACCTCCAGTGATTCTGGAGGCAAGCCATTCCCTCTTTGATTAGTTTTCATCCATTGATTCTTGTCCTGCCTTCACGTGCTTTGAAAATAAGTTGATTCCCTTCTTCTTTCTGGCAGGCCCTCAAATATTGGAATACCACTATGTCACCCTAATCCTTTTCTTCACTAGAATAGACATACCCAACTGGTCTTTGTATGTTTTCACCTCCAGCCCTCTAAAAGACTATGTTAAAGACCATCCAACAGGAACAGAAGTTGTTATGTGTCCCATAATGGGAGACTTTTGGCATGTTGTGGTCATAGAAATCTTAACTGCACACAACTCCTTTTACCAACTCAGTTCCTGGATGGATATATTAATTAATCATCTTTTGGATTTCTACATGAGTATATGGGGAAAAAAAAGAGGAAAAAAGCAGGAGGACCTGTGGCAGGAGAAGTGTTGCTCTGAATTCAAAACAACCCAAATATCAACCACAGCTGCCAATACTGTCAAAAATAGGAAGAGATTCACAGACCAGAGAATGTCAGATCTTTTCAGACTACAGGGCTGCTAATTCTACCTTATTCAAATTGTTTTTGGAAATACGTTTGTATGTGTGTAGGTATGAGTGTGTAGGTGTGTTTGTGTGTGTGTGTAGGAAAGGAAAGGAAAGGAAAGGAAAGGAAAAGCCTTATGCTGTTAGCATTAGACAGCATATGTTTATCATCTTGTTTAGGTACATAAGTTTCAAGATATGGATGGTGGCAAAGGAGAACAACAACAGGAACTAAACCTGGTACATTTAGGAATAAATGAGTCAGAATAGTCTTCACCACCCTTTCCTTATGTTATTCCTTGCATTGATTTATTGATTACAGAGGGTTACTGTACCTTTGGAAGGTGACTGTTTTTTCCAGTTTTGTAATCACATTTTCAAATTGCAACACACAGGAAGGATCTTGGAGCAACCAAGGAAATTAAAAACATTCAGCTGTTCAAAAAGGGGCACTCATCATTAGCACAAATGTGTAAAAAATCAACATTAACAGAATCTCCGGCATGTAATAAATAAGGATGCTTTAATCTTATTTATATATTTTTTTTAAAAAAAACAAAAACTTTCCAGTCCAGCCTACAATCTGAGTGATCTCTCGTCATGGTACACACTGACTAAATCAGGCTTTCTTATACTTTTTGAGAGCAAGTGCTTCCACTTAGCGGAGGCAAATACCAAAAATTAATGGGAAGACGCCAAGTTTTGGTCTGCACTCATGTGGGTTTACTGAACTTGGGAGAGAGAGACACACACAGATTTTATACCAAACAAGGTTTCTGAGGAGCCTACATACTTAAATTTGCACATCCGCTCAGAGGTGAAATTCAGCCGGCTCTAGCAGGTTTGCTAGAACCAATAGTAAATTTTCTAAGCAGTTCAGAGAACCGGTTGTTAGAAGAAAACTCCTTTTGTTTTTTTCCACATTACAGGGTTAATCCTGTAAGGAAGGCAGGAAAAAAACATTCTGGTGTTGTTTATAGCCTAATCTTCATTGCCCTGCTTGCAGAAACTGCCCACCTAGTCACGTGACACCTCCAGCCATGCCCTCTCTGCATCTCTCTGTTAGGAAGAAATTTATACATAAATTTTAACTTGCTTAAACCTACAGAGTGGACCTACTTGGATTTTTAGTTTCTAGATAGAGTAAATTACAGAATAACAGAGTTGGAAAGGGACTTTGGAGAGGTCCTCTGCTCCAACCCCCAGGAGACCCTATACCAGTGGTGGTGAACCTTTTACTTTCCAAGTGCCGAAAAGTACACGCTTTGCGTGTGCCATCCGCATTTGCGTGCCATCCGCATTTGCGTGCGCTGCATGTGCAACCGCACCATCTGTACCTGCATGCAGTTTTTCCATGTGCAGTGCAAGCTACGTCCACAGAACCGGTAGTAAAAAAAATTGAATTCCACCACTGCATCCGCTGCTGTAGAGGCAGCCCTCAACTTACAATTCAGTAACTCTTCTAAGTTACTACAGCACTGAACAAAGGGACTTAGAACAGTCTTTCGCACAAGTGTTGCAGCATATCTCCATGATCAAGTGATCAAAATTCAAACCCTTGGCCACTGGCTTGTATTTATGATATTGGCAGTGTTTGGGGGTCACCTTCTGACAAGCAAAGTCAAGGAGGAAGCCAGATTCACTTAACAACCATCTTACTAGCTTTACCAGTGCAGTGAATCACTTAACAACAATGCCAAGAAAGATCGCCAAATGGATCATAAGTCTCTTAACAATTGTATTGCTTGGCAATGGAAATTTTGGGCGTAAATGCTATTTGTATGCAATTCTATAGGCAGAGTTTCAGCCTGGGCTAGCCTGTATTCTTCCAGTTTTTCTCCATGCTCATTCTTCTGAATATCTTGTTCTGCCTGAAGAGAATCACAGATCAAACAACTTATCTTCATTTTATTTATTGCTGTGCTCAGTTTGTTTCCACATCAGTTTGATGGAATAGCAGATTTTCAAACACATCTCCGATACTTCATTTCATTTCTAGCTCATTTGGCATTCTACAAAAAAAAAAAAAAATCATATGAAAGTTGTGAATTCTGCTTAGGGAACCTGTCACGGAATAAAATTTGGTTTAGGCATTATGTTTAGGTTATAGGCTTTTGTTTAAATAAATCATGTACCGTAGGAACATCATATGCCTCTAGTGTTTTTCTTCCAAGGAAACTAAATCCTAACCAAAACTGGCAAAAGTTCTCACAGCTTGCAAAGAGGGGGAGGTGCTGACATATAATAAAAGTCAATGGCATTTGCTAGAAAGTCTTGTTGGTGAATGATGGACACTTCCTGAAAAGTTGCAGCAGATGCCATATTAGGATAATCAAAGTGAAAGTGATTGACTTCTTGCCAGTACATCTGGAGACATTCTTCCCCATATATGTGTGAGAATAAAACATTACTGATGCAGGTAAGCGGCACAGTTGACACAGGAGCTACACAATCAATCCAACACATAAATCTGCTCCACAAAGAAAAAGCAGAGAAAAAGTTCACCTTGAATTCGAGTCAGAATTTCCTAAGAATAAGGCAAAATAGCTAAAAGCCTCTCTCAGATGGGAGAGAGAAACTACAAACTAGGAAACAGCATTCATTCTATGTCCATTTTTTTTCTATAAAAAGGAATAAGGTAAAGGATTTTATTCCGTTAGTCGTTGCTGACTTTTGGGGGTGATGCCCATCTCCATTTCGAGGCCATTGAGCCAGCACTGTCCAAATAAATTTCTGTGGTCAAGTGGCCAGCATGATGCCAAGGACCACTGTTATTTTTCCACTAAAGTGGTACCTATTTATCTACTTGCATTTGCATATTTTCAAATTGCTACATTGGCAGAAGCTGAGGCTAGGATGGGAGCTCACCCAGTCACATGATGCTCAGGTCTTCTTCCAGCCAACAAGCCCAGCATCTTAACCACTTAACCACCACCACACTGCCCTATTTTTTTCTCATACTGATGTTTTAATTAAAAATTGCCAAGATTTACACCTTTATTTTAAACCCAGTATACAAAAAGATATCTGTTCAAGCTCAGTTTGGAAATGGCATTTATGGTGCTTGATAAGCACCAATGAAAAGCAGCAAAGAGCTCTAACCATAACAGGCTGGTGGAAGAAAAGAGAGGAGGGAAAGGAAGAGAGAAACTTTTAAATTGGGCAGATCCTAATCATTGTCTACCCACCAACCATAAGGTAGTCAATGTTGAGTTTCATCACCTTGTGTGTTACAGGAAGCATTACAAAAAAATCTTGTGTGAATGATGTTGCTCTTTTATGGAAAACAGATTCCAGATCAAAGGGTCTTGCTTAAAAAAAAAAAAGAACACATACCAACTCCAGGGAGTTTCAAATATTTATACTTTGCTACATTTTTAAGAGGTTCTTCGAAGCAGTGTGTTTGGAGTCTGACAACACAGGCACTGTTCAAAAGAGCTCTTGCTCCTTCCCAATTAATGCCATAAGAAAATAAGTGTCTGCAAGCTAGCCACATTGAACACATGCTCAGTGATGTCACTCTTACGAAGGGTGCCTCTCCACATTGGCTGGGAAAAGTCACAGGGTTTTGCATGATGCTGTGACACATGTTCCATCACTTCCACTCGTTCCGCAAACACATCTGCCAAACACCAATGGAGGAAGGGCGGGATTTGAGAAGAAAGCATTTGTAACATTCAGCCAGAACAGAGGCTAGCAAGCTTTATATTTGGGAGAAAGGAGGCAATTACCCAAATTATCTTCACTCAGACTGGAAACTATCCATGAAAACCGGCCCTATCAATGCTTCTGGAGAAGCCGTATGAGACGTGCTTATTTTCAGAGCATATTATCTTCCCACTACTTTCTAGACATTCTCAATGTTGCTCTGGATTTCTGGTGCTAGGGCTAAATAGCAAGACCTACTACTTGGTTTAAATGCCATGATATTTATCCCCGGACGGACTTTGGGTGACTAACCATGTTTAGTAAATGTAATGGTAGGTGGGAAAGACCTTGAGAGACTGAACAAAGATACAGACAAGGGAGTGGTTAGAGAAGAAATAACATAGCCCACAGCTGGATAGCAGGCAAGTAAAGAAGCTCAGAAGAGACTTGGGTTGTATAGGAGGCAGGGGGAAGATTGTACATTGTGACTTGCATTATTAATGTTGATCGCTCAAGATAAACCAGATAGGAATGACAACCTGAGGAGCTAATTCTACTATATTGTAAAGCTACATTGACAGAATTTTACAAGTCTGAAAATACAGTTCCAAACACCCACATACCCAACCCTAGGACAGTGGTGAAATTCAGATTTTTTTACTACCGGTTCTGTGGGCGTGGCCGCAGGATTAAGCATCACCAAGCACAGAATTAAACTTCACCGAAGTTACAATGTAATAAGGGGAGAGGCAGTTTCTGGGAGCAAGGCAATAAAGATTAGGCTAGAAACAACTGCCTTATTTACAGGATTAACCCTGCAAAGTGGGGGAAAAAAGCAGATTTCTTCTAATAACCGGTTCTATAGAACTGGTGCGAACCAGCTGAATTTCACCTCTGCCCTAGGACCTTAGAGATCCCTAGTTGTACATTTTTGCTTAGGCATTGATGAGGATTATTTTCCCTATACACATTTCACTGTTTAACCTATACATGATTATTTGCAGTCATTTACAACTACTGCACAGGCTTATATCTTAATCTGTTTTTCCTCCAGGAAATGCGTTCTCAGCATTTTACCTCCTTAAGTGGTTCAAACTCAAGAATGGCACAGGAGGAAGCTATGAAGTCATAAGAGATTTTAGCCACTCATCTTTGTTTATTGATTAACATCAGTATAATTAAAGGCATTTATTTAGAGTAAGAAACTTGAGCCCTGGCTCAGAGATGTCTGTATCAGAGGAATGATTATTCAGCGAGGAGGAGGAGGAGGAAGTTAGACTCTAATGCACAAATTTAAAAACTGCTTTCTCTTGTCTTTTAACTCCAGTTCAAAAGACCTTCCTAACTTTATACAGCAGCACAACAAATGCCATCAAATGTCACTTGGAGTCAAATCAGAGACACGTATGTTCTAATTTGTTCATTTATTGACTTAGCTGTAGTTTTCAAATTCTCTGGGAAAGGTTGGAAAGAAACGAAGAGGTTCTCAAAAAAAAATGCTACATTTCTCTAATTTTGTTTTTGTACATTGTTTTAGACCTGCCTTCTCCCTGCACTGAAATAAATTATTTTTCATCTTCTATAGCTGTGATGGCGAACCTATGGCACGGGTGTCACAGGTGGCACGCAGAGCCATCTTGCTGGGCACACAAGCTGTCAGCCAAGTTACCTCCAGCTGAGCATGCACATGCAATTGCGCATGCACGCATGCGCAATTGCAGAGACCCAGCTGGTCTTCGGGCCTCCACTGTGCATGTGTGCGATTGAAGTGGAAAATCCAGCTGGTCTTTGGAGCTCTCCTGCGCATGCACATGTGATTACTCATGTGTGTGTGAGTGCCTGCGCACAGCGTGTGTGCATTGCATGTGCAAAAGCTGCATGCAGGCGCAGATGGTGCAGTTGCACATGCAGCGCACGTGGAGGAGCCGCACGCAAGTGCAGATGGCACGTGCAAAACACGTACTTTTCGGCACTCGGTAAGTAAAAGGTTCGCCACCAATGTTCTGTAGCATTATTATTATTATTATTTATTAAATTTATATACTGCCCCCTCTCCCCGAGGACTCGGGGCGGTGTACAGCCATAAAAAGAAGCACAATATACAATTAAAATCAATTAAAATAATTAGATAAGGCC
>JAEANM010021765.1:0-11761 GCA_017656035.1 Myanophis thanlyinensis
TTGCTGCCAGCATCCTAGGTATCAACCAAGTATCTTCTTAAAATGTATGTTGTTCCGAGTAGCGCAGTCTTTTGCAGTTCTGCTGGTGTTATAGCAGGCAGCTGTAAGTTCTTGATGTACTTTGTACAATTCTTGGACATGGTACCAAGTGGCCCGATAACAATGGGTATCACTGTTACATGTTTCATCCATAATCACGTAGTTTCAATGGTCAGGTTGCGATATTTCATGATTTTTTCCAGTTCTTTTTCTTTGACTCTGGCGTCTTCTGGTACAGCGATATCAATAAATTGTACACTTCGGTTTTCAACAACTGTGATATCTGGCATGTTGTGTTCCAAATGATGATCTGCTGTATTCGAAAGTTGTTGTTGTTGTGATAATGATGATGATGATGATGGTTGGTCACACAGTCAGATGTTTAGACTGGATTTGATACTTTTATTCACCTATCAAGCCCTTTCCAAGGACCTGGGATAACCAAGTGCTGTTATTTGATGGTGTTAAACGAATCGACACAAGATGTTAGCTGTTCCAAGTAAAACTGTTCTTTGCAATTGACTGGTGCCAATTTTGTCAATGTCAATGGTATTCAAGTGGTGTTCCACATCTTTGGTACCAATTTTTGCTTTCTTTTGCCACCGTCGTACTTCTATTTGCATGCTTTTTTATTGTATGACTTTTCCCCCATTTTTTCTTCTTCTTTGGTGTCCCCAAGCACTGTGATGTCCACTATTCAATCTTTTTTCTCTCTCTTATCAACGGCTTTTAAGTATGGGGTGTGTTATATAGAGAGTGCTTGTTCCAGAGCACTTTAATTTCTTCATACTCTTATTCTTTGTTTATTTTGTCAGTTTCCTGGTTTTTAGCATGGTGCTTGTAATTACCACTCCAGACTGGGTAATGTTTAATTTTTATCTAATCCTAAAATGTATAAGAGAAAGACAACATACTTTCTATGTTCAGAATCTTTGGTTCTGCAGAATTGTGGATTTTAAAATAATGTACTGGAGCAGTTTAAATAAAATTCTGACTTTAGAAAATGAATAAAAATGAAGCAGGAGTACTATTCTTACAAGAAAAGAAGAATATTACAAATCCAGCTGCTAGCAATTAATATTACTGCCATATGTTAATATTCTCTGTGTTACAACAGTTGTATTTGTATTGACTTTGCATTCTTGTTTTAAGGATACACCAATAGCTCAATATAGAAGTAAACTGAGGTATTTATATCAGTTATTGCTGGCATACAGACTATTTTCACTGTATTTCCACTTATTCCATATTTATTTATTGGCATACTATGAGAAAAGCAAGAAACCAGGGTAAGGATTTGAATGGAGCAGTATGCTTTCTTTCAACGTTCAGATCCTTTTAACTACTCCCACTTTCAGAAGATTCGAGGGAAAAATCCAAATCCATGATCCTGGGATCTCTTTGGATTCAGGGGTGCTGCTGAAGAAGAAAGCGAAAAATAGTGAGCAGGAGGCTTTGAGCCCATCTTTGCTCTGTACACCAGGTGTGCTTTTATCTGGAATAAAAGGCTCTGAGAACAGTTATTCATTATGCCTGTTATGTCTCAGGATGAGATTATAATTCACTCTCCATGACGGGGACATCTGAAGATCACCGGGAAAGTTCAAATGACCCAGAATGCAGTGTCGTCACTGCAGTTTCTGTGCTGACATGTTATGCCATTATTGCAGTGTGTTTCAAGTACCGTTCACGTACTGACTGTTATCTTTAAAGCCAAATTGCCTTGAGAACTGTATACCTAGGGAACTTATCCAAAAGAGTCTCTGCCAAGGCAATCATATGGACTAAGGGTCCCCACCTGCTAGGAGATGTAGCAAGAAGGCCCAATATTAAGTGTTCTTGGTGATAGGTCCCCTCCTATGGAATATTTTCCTCCAGAGGCAAGGATGGTTACCACCCAGGTAGTCTTTCTGAAGTTAGAGGGGGAAATGGCTTTTCTTGAAGGTTTTTCAACCTTGGTAGCTTGAAAATGTGTGGACTTCACTTCCATAATTCCATGCTAGTTGGGGAACTCTGGGAGTTGAAGTCCACACATCTTCAAATTGCCAAGGTTGAGAAAGCTAATGTAGAGCCACACAGGGGCCTTTATGTAGGTATATGATTGTGTATTCTTTAAATTATTTTATATTTAGTTTTATAATTTTGTTGTTGAATTATTTTATTGCTGTTTTAATATTTATAATTGCCTACAATCATGAAGAATGAGGCGATGAATGATTTCCTTTAAAAACATAATTTCAGATTTGTGGAATTCTGGTTTATCATTTTCTGGGAAATCAGCCAATGTACATTTCTGTCAATCTCATCTCCCAAATGGTTACCATTTAGATCAAATGTTGACCTCTTCGTTTGCTTGCTTGTTGCAAGTGCACTTATATTACTTCAGTCTTCCAAATCTAAGCATCATACACCAGAGAGTCAGTGATACTATACAAATACATACATACATAGGTATACTTTATCAGTGCTACAACTTACAAACACTTCTAAGTAATCCAATCTATCAAAACAGTCATACGGATGTCTATGGAGATGAGACGTGACACATATTCAAAGAAAAACCAGAAAGTCCAGTTGCCTCTTGAAAAAGCACCTTTGGTACAGTCATACCTATATTCATACATGTTCATATTGTAATGCCCTAATCCATCTCAAGTGCATCCTATCTTTTCTCCACCTTCCTGAAGGCTGTTTGGAAAAGGTTTTAACAGCTTTCTAAAAGAATCACAAGTGAGGGTAAAGATCTAATTTATGATAAAGAATTCCACCAAAAGGAAGCTTCTGTTGAAAAGAAATTCCTTTCATTGCAGCAAATGTATGATGGGGATTGGTGTTCATAAGATCAAAAATCTATGTTTGGTTTAAGGGGCTTTCAGGATAATTGCAAGCAGACTAGAAGATGGTGAGAACAGATTTGGGGACACATTAAAAAAAATATTATACAGAGCGGAAGATGATGACCAGCAGCAAGATGAATAAACTCAATTATAGTGGCAATGGAAGACCTGAACAACTAAGTGATGATCAGATCCTGCTGGAAAAAAAAAATCTATCTAGTGGATTACTAAATGTCAACATGAACTTGATAACATATAATCAGTTTGTTTTATAGAGAAAAGAGTAAGATTTCTTAGATTGTGTTCTCTCCCAGGTGTTGTTTTTCTAAGAGTAGAAGAGTTAGTACACTAAGTATGTGACCTAATAGAATTGTATCAGTTCTTCAAGAGAGGTGCTTCAATCTCTCACACAGACTATATACACATCTCTGTACCAAGTTATTAAAGCAAATGCACCTTTGTGTGTCTTCATGATATTGATGTGACTTTTTCATAAGCTGCTTTTTGCTGTCTCCAAACAGGTTTATGTACACAAGTCCTTTGGCCAAGTGTGCAAGAAGCTACAAAGTATACTCTGGTGAGAGAACAATTTTAAAACAAAAATAATCCTTTTTACTTTTAATCAGCCTTTTTATTTCATGTTAAAACTTAATATAACGTATTTTGGGGGCGGAAACAACTCAAAGGTATCAGTATAAACTCTTAATTGCATTCTAATAGGCCTGCTGATATAAAGATAATGTGAAAATAACAGCAACCCCAACCTTTTGGGCACCAGAGACCGATTCCATGGAGAAAGGTTTTTCCCCAGACTGGAAGGGGTGTGGTTTCACATGCTGCCTGCATCCTGCAGACGGGGCTTTGCTTGTTTCCACAGCCCGGTTTCTGGGATGCTACAGCCTGGTGCTGGGCCATGGACTGAGAGTTAGGGACCTCTGAGTTAAAAGATCTGATAAGTAACCTCTCTGTAATAGTACATAGAACAGGGGTGTCAAACTTGCGGTCCGTGGGCCAGATGTGTCACACACTGGCCATGCCCACAGCAGTTTTATTGAAGGAGAAAAAAAAGTCACGACATGTCATGTGATGACAACTTGATGCTGCAAGTTTGACACCCCTGACATAAAAGATCAACAAAAAGAGAATTTGAGATAGAGGTGAAATTCAGCAGATTCTAGAGATTCGCTAGAACCAGTAGTAAATTTTCTAAGCAGTTCAGAGAACCGGTTGTTAGAAAAAAATCTCCTTTTTTTTCCCACTTTACAGGGTTAATCCTGTCAGGAAGGCAGGAAAAAAACATTCTGGTGTTGTTTCTAGCCTAATCTTGATTGCCCTGCTTACAGAAACTGCCCACCCAGTCACATGACACCCACCCCAGCCATGCCCACCAAGCCACGCCCACAGAACCGGTAGTAAAAAAAAAAAAGAATTCCACCACTGATTTGAGATAAGGTAAAGAGATCTGTCTGGGGAGAAAAATCTGGGTTCAAATGCAAAAAAGAAAAAAAAACAGAGGAAAAAGAAAGAAAATGACATTTACAAAATATATGAACATTTTATTAGAGTACTCAGGATTTCAGGAATAAGTTATTGATCCCAAACATTTGTCAGGGATTTTTCAGGAGGCCAATATCTTGCCAAATTGATAAAATGTGTGTTATGATGTCACAATGCAAGGCTTGCCCCCTCTAGGCTTTCAGTATCATCAAATCACAAATCCAAAAAGGTGGAGATTATGTCTTGATATTGCAGTATATGTTTGGTTATTTGACCTCTACTCCTTGCTTGTTCCTGCTGTAGCTTCCATAATATACCTTCTATCGAATCCAAGCTAACAATGGCTTCAGAAAAATGCATTAAGAATTACAGTATTTTAATGAGTTTCCCAAACACGTGGGTAAGCCACACCAATACAATCAGTACAGCAAAGAGATGAAAATGGTCACCTGAATGGAACATTCTGAGGATATCTCCTGCTTCTGGAAACATTGAAGGAAGTTTGTCAGAACACAAAAAAATCTTTAGATAAGTAAATATTTTAGGTACTTGTATTTCTCCCTGTCCCCCACCCCCACCCCCTCTCTTTAAGGACAACTGTCTTCTCCAGCATAACTTTTGGCTAGACTTTTTCAAATGATTTCAGGTTTAAACAAATGTAGGAATGTTGTTACATTCAAGTAGCTCAAGACATTTAATCAATTCAAAACAAGGAAGATACCTTTTTATGCAGTAACACAACACGGGGTACTAAATGTTGACTTACTTGGTTTAGATGAATTCACTTTTAAAAAAGAGATGATTGTGCCTCTTGTCTACTTGCACCCTATTCAACATCATTATTAACATCTACCATTTCAATGCTACCCAACAGCAATGTTCCAGACAAGTTATAGACATCAGAAGCACTACTCTATCACTTTTACCTCCAGAAAGAAGAAATTCTATCATGCAGAAACCACAGATAACCTTGCAATAAAACATCAAATTACTTCAAAAAGCAATTATTTAAAATAATTGCTTGGTTTGTTTAGGCAAGGAAGTCTCCGTCCCATATGGTTGACTGCACCCATTTCATTGACATGGTTCAGTTACACCTGGTTACATTTCCTCCAAGAGAATAGATATTGCGGGAAAAATGTTGGACAATGTCTATAAAGAAGAAATAGGGAAATGTGCAAATAAGCTACTGGGGGAAATTGTTACATGTGCCTATGTATTTGTAGAAGGGAGGATCCTTCTTGCTGAAATTATTGATAAATCAGAAAATGCACACTGTTAAATATTTATAAGTTGCAGCAATAAAACCTGGAATAAACTGTCGAAAGAATTTCAAATATCAACTATGCAGCTTTGCTATAGATATAGTGCTGTGAATCTATCCAAGATTAAAAGAAATTTAGACGAAAGGAAAGGAGTCCTCAAAGCTAACATTTAGTGCGTCTTCTAGCTAAAGACTTCAGAGCTTCAGAAACAAAGGCAAATGTAATGCATCAGAATGTAGTTTTGCAATAACTATTTTGCAGCACCTACCATGGAGAAATAATGGTTTAATTTCTGATGCTACCTAAATCTGGAAGGAACTGTATGTAATCCTGAAAAGAGAAAGAGATGATGAGATAAGTAAACTACAGGCAATAAGTAAAGAATGGAATAAAGGCTATCTTCTGCTCATTTTTTTGCCAATGTTCTCAATATTCAGTACCAAGGTCAACCGTTGACAAAGAAAAGTTGGCTATGACATAGGCTTCCACTCATCATCCTTCTGTAATAGTGAGCATAATAAAATTCAAGGCAAAATATGATTTCTTCAACAGATATCTATATTCATTTATAATGATTTAGATAAAGCCATAGCATTGGCACAGAAATAATTTACAATGTTGGATTCAGAGATAACTGAGTAATAATTCAACTGTTAACAGCAATTTTAGTTTTTCCTGCTAGTCTAGAAAATGCCTTTCCTTCCTTTGGAGTGCTTTAATGGCTTGGGACAGAGGTTTGGTCTTTCTTAACTATGTCACAAAGATGCCCCATGGAGTTGCCTTCATCTCATTCCTAGCCCATAAGTAAAACAGAGTTAAAAATTGCACCAGTAATATTGTATTTTCCCTCTTGTACCAACACTGTATAACCCAAAGGAAGGTGCATGGTGTATAACATGCATTAAGCTTTCTGACCCATTATTATGGAAAGAGGTCAGGTGACTAACAATCACTGGGAACACAATAGGGACGACCCCTAGGAATAGTCAGTTTCACAATAGCATAGTTTTCTGCCAACTCCAAAATGGGTGAGCAGAATTACAATAGACATTGAAAAGTGGAAAGGAGTATCATTTTTCTTTTTCAAACTCTAAATAAAAAGGAAGGCCCAGATGAAATCATTACCACCTAATATTTTATGGGGTTTTGTTGCACAGAAATTGCTTATTTTAATTATTTAGAAATTTTAAAAAGTGAATTGGTTTTTAAAAAAATAAATGTATACATTTTTATGGTTTGAAGAAAGAAGCTAGCCAGAACAAATGAGATTATTACTACAGTTTAAAAGCTGGTGCTGGTTGTTCTCCTAGCATATCATCACAAAAAAAATATACTCCAAACATCCACAACATTTAATTGAACTGGAGACGGTTCAGTTCCTAATGATTTTACAAGTATGTATCTGTGTAGCACTGAGTTCATTATTCCATTTTTATGCAAATTAATCTGAACAAATTCTGATTAAATATGTACGTGTATATTTATATTCCAGAAATAAAATTACATCTCTCTTTGAGTGCAGAAGAATATATATTCAAACGATATCAAAAAAGAAGGATGTGTTTTAGTAGCATGCTAGAAAATTTACACCAATAAATGTCAAAAAATGAAGAGGTTCCAGTGAGCATTTTATTTCCTGAAGCCAGATTACAGTGCCAACTCAGATATGAATCTACAGTTACTAGTTTCTTGCATCCAACAAGCCCAGAACAAGAATCCCCAAACTTTGGAAGTCTTGTACAGATAGTTGTTATTTGAGCAGATACATAATTATATATTTATTTCAATCTATGTGGTCTCTCCTCTTACCAAAGTGATTCTGGATAGTAAACAGAATTTAAAATAAAACCAATATAAAGGACTATAAAGCACAACAAAGAATCAGAGAGACAAAGAAATAG
This sequence comes from Myanophis thanlyinensis, assembly GCA_017656035.1. Taxonomy (NCBI): domain Eukaryota; kingdom Metazoa; phylum Chordata; class Lepidosauria; order Squamata; family Homalopsidae; genus Myanophis; species Myanophis thanlyinensis. The sequence goes on from JAEANM010021765.1 coordinate 7,540, forward strand.
CCGCCAAGAAGGAAATTCTGAAAATAACGACAAACAGCCAGATCTTTAGTACTTTCTGGAAAGTTAGTAAGGTCATGCCCAATTTAATCTCAGAGGATACAGTGCTCCAGACGACAGGCACCTCAACCACTAAGGCATATTTCCTGGGTTCTTCCAGATGGCATTCTGTAACTGACAAGCCCTGAAGGATGCCCTTCTATCAGGGATAATTATCAGTTCCACCAGCTAGACCAGACCAGGAAATCACCTCCACCAGAAGGCTAAAACTACTTTTATTAGGAATGGCTGTACTAACAATCTTGCAAATCTGAGCTTCTTCCATATATTTTCAATCTGTTGCAGACTTCAGCTAGGTTTCACTCCTTGTTGATTTGGTCAAAGATCTTGTTAGGAATGTAAATCTAACAGTTGGGTTGACAATATATTAATCAGGATTGTTACTTTAAGTACTGTAACTTTAAGTAATGCTGAAGGTGTGATTGACTGCTGCTTCCTCAAGCAGCCATAAGATGGAGCCAGAATCACTGGTAGGTGCTGGTTACTGTTATTGATGTTGAGGAGTTAGAAGTGCTATGTATTAACCAGCGAGGATTTTCTGTAAATTTTGCTACTGTTTGCAAACTGTTACCAAACTGTATATTTACTACTGGACTTTGATTATTGGATTATCCCTGAACTGAACTGTTTGATGACTGACTGACTTTACTGTGTATGAATTTGGATTGATTGATGGACTTTGCATACCTCTATTTCCACAGAAGTAAAAACCTATTTTTCTACTCAGTGTCTCTGTATTCTGGTTTGTGTATTCTACCACAACACTCTCACAACATTTCTCTTTGCACTCATTCTCCTAACGGGGGACTATTCTTAACAGATCTTATATATTGCCATCAAAGCCACATTCCTAATTCTCTATACCAGTCTTTTTCAACTTCAAGAGGCATGGGCTTCCACTCCCAGAACATCCCAGTCAGCTGATTGAGGAACTATGGGAGTTGAAATTCATCCCTCTTAAAGTTGTCAAGATTGAGAAACCTTGCTCTACACTGACATGGCAGGTAGAGGTATCCATTGGTGGGATTCAAATAATTTAACAAACGGTTCTGTGCCCTAATGACCAGCTGAACCAGCAGTTATCTGCACTGTTTAGAAAGTTAACAACCAGTTCTAGCGAATAGGCAGGAACGGATTGAATCCCACTTCTGGAAATATCCAGAGAGAGGTATTCCTTCAAGAATCCTGTTGAATGAAAAGGAAAATAGGTAAATGGTTTTTTATGGAAATGAAATGTTATACCAGTTTTATTGTATCCTTTGTGCAAGTTATATTGGAAAAATAAAAAATGCTTCTATAAAAAAAAAAAAGAATCCTGAATATACATGTAGATATATATGCTTGCACATTTCAAATATAGAAATAACTGCTTTACATCTGATAAAAATAGAGGGTAACAGAAATGAGATGTGGGTATTATTCAAAGCATGAAGACACTTTAGACACAATCCTTTGAAATGCCACATAACAGCTTTAACTCTGGGGATGCGCCAAATTGTTATTTTAATTAGCTGACCTTATTCTTCACTGGAGAAGAAGGGAAAGAGATAAAGTACATAGCCTTAACATTCTTCAATCAATGACCCCCTTCTAAAGGTATAGATTCTATAGGTGTTAAAGACACTGACAGTATATTGGCCCAGTTACAAATTCCTGACTCAAAAGAATTACCTCAGAAATGCAATTAAAGACAAGAAAACTTCATAGGCTAGTCCAAACAGTCACCAGGAATCAAAAATAGGCTTGAAGGCATTTAAAAAAGCAATACAATTCAAAACAATTATGAAGAAGTACAATAAATCAGAACTAAAGTTCTCATTTCTGTTCTCCACAGTAGACAAAAGGATAACTGGCTAATGAATAAATGAATAAATCATGATTTAAATAATTCAGCTGTCTCTTTCTGACTAGTGATTTAAAACAGGATGAATTTAAATCATGACTTACCTCAATTTTATTTCAATCAGATCCACCTAGGAATCGACACCAGTGGAATACATGAAGAACAAAGCACCAAAAGAGACATTTCTGCTTTCTCAGCAGCCATACTGTCATCACTCGAAGCTAACTGTGGCCCTTTCTCACAATTTTTTCTGACTGCTTTCCCATGACATTGTTTTCATTTCCTCCCTAGCTCATGAATGAAACAGATTTAACTTATTTGTAATAGCAATAGCACTTAGACTTACATAACGCTTCACAGTGCTTTTCAACCCTCTCTAAGCAAGTTTATAGAGTCAGCATATTGCCCCCAATAACCTGGGTCCTCATTTTACCCACCTCGGGTGGAAGGCTGAGACAACCTTGAGCCTGGTGAGAATTGAACTGATGAACTGCTGGCAGCCAGCAGTCAGCAGAAGTAGTCAGTCCTGCATTCTAACCACAGCACCACCATGGCTCTTCTTAAAATAGCGTTTTCCCCTTTTGCTATTGTAAAAAGTTAGCACCCACCCCTCTCTTAGAAGAATGAAATATTCTGGGAATTATTAAAAGGGCAGCATATTATATTTTCCCTGAAAGAGAAACATGTTTCTAAAGACATAAACTCAGAGCCTCAACTCCCTACCCCACCCCACCCCGCAGCAGCTATTTGGGTGCCTGCCTACCTACAACACAAAAGGCTGGGCCAGCTTATCTACAACACAAAAGACCTTCACCCTCAGGACATGATACCACTACCCATCTGGCAGCAAGGCTCACTGTATTGTGAAACCACCTGGGGATATTACAGCCAAAGGTTCAACCAAGCTTGGGACTCAAGACAGCCTACAAAGTTAGTTCTGCATAGCTCCCTGGCAATCTGACAACCAATCAGAACACAAGCTCAAATTCAAAGCCCAAGAGAGGTTATAAATCTCTTGCTCTCTCCATGCCATGTGCTTTTTTCCCCCAGGACCAAACCACGTGGTCCTGCTCCACCATTAAACCATCCTTCCAACCAACCCCCGTGTTTCCAGTGTCTTTCTCCCCACTTGGAACTGAACCCAGATGGACATTTTTTTTTTCCCCAATACTATCCAAGAGTAGCCTTGTGGTGTGTAAAATATGCTGTATTAGACTTGGTCATCCATTACAGCACCATGGAGAGAAATCAAAAGGTTGTTGTGGGCGGGAACAGAGGAAACAGATCAGGATTGGCAACCGGGACAGCCAATCTCATACTAGTATTGTTTTCCCCAATTCAAGGATAGGTAGAGGGCATTTTTAAAAAGGAGGGGGAAAGCTTTCATTAAGGCTGATCTTACCACTGGCGGATTTATTATGACTATGAGGTTAGTCATTCAGTCGGGTCTGATTCTTGCCAATTCTACGGGCCATGTCTCTCCACATCTCCTAATCTTGCACTACTTCTTCGAGTTGTTCTATGCTCTGGTTGGTGTCACCTTTGATGGTGTCCAGCCACCCTGTTCTTTGGCAGCCTGGTTTCCTTGTACTGTAAACAGGTGGAATTATATAAACAGTTTACAAATCTGCAAAAACTGTTCTCATGCGGAATGCAGTTGGCTGAAATCATTATTAGGATGTCAGTAACTTGCATAAAGCTCAGATCCAACCTGGCTATATTTATTGCCTTGCAATGTATAGACGAAAAGTTTACAAGAGCCTTTCTACTGTCACTTGCTAACTGAACTTTATACTGCAGGGCATTCAATCTCTTATAGCTCACTGTCTAACCAGATATACATACCATACACCATATTTACTGCTGCCTCCTGCTGGTACAGATTGTATTGCAATGCTTTAAATTTTCTTGATTTCCTTTCATGGACTGCATTCACTAATAAATCTAGAGGAAACAATGGTTTTCAGTGCTCTGAATTCTGGGGATGCACTACTAATTTGTGAATCCAAATAAATAGTTATTTGCTTATAAAAAGGAGTAATTTCTCAACATCAAATAACACTATGATTCAAAGATTTCCTGAGTGGAAAATTATACATTTATATAAAGCAAACATTTCTACATACAAAATCTAATCCTTGGTGCTGACTTAAATAAAAATTAATAAATGCCACTTTGCAATTTTCAAATAAAAAGAGGAGAGAATTTTTGGTTTCAGCTTACTACTGGTAGTAACATGTTTAGTGCAAAATAATTATTAAATCAGCATTGGTTGAAAAAAATGAGACTTTATCATGAAGAAAATCCTTCCTTCCTTCCTTC
>JAEANM010021766.1:0-11761 GCA_017656035.1 Myanophis thanlyinensis
TAAAACCCGGCCGGACGCCCCGGACAGGACGTAAAAAGAGGACATGTCCGTGCAAAAGAGGACGGTTGGTCACCCTAAATTAGGTAGGGATGTGTTTTTTTTCAGAGTTGAGTGATACAGGAGGGGAACTGAAAACAGAATAAAATCAAAAGTAAAACTGGCACTCTTGTACATTTTCTATATGCAATCTATATGGGAACTGGAAAAAGAGAAATTCCTCCTAGATCATTTTTGTCAGCAAACCTTACAGATCATTGTCATTAAAGGCTTAGTTTAGAAATTGGGAAGGAAAAAATAGATTCCTCCCCCAGGTTTCAGGACATTCATGAAATGTAGGATTTGTGCTGAAGTCCATCTCGTAAGAGTTGTCATTCTCCAGAAAATTAATAGGCGGCACACAGAATCCCAGGCAAGTCAGAAGCAAAGCATTCTATTAGTTAATCTAATTCAACCTGTTCATTCTGAATTTCATTAACTGCCACTGCATAGGAGACTCATTAACAAACCTCAGCTACATTAAGAACCACTCTTTTTTTTTTCTCTCCAAGCAGCAAACATCTCAAATTTGTAGCAATTAGGAACATCATTTACAAATAGACTTCAGTTGCGTTGTGTTTATGAAGCCAAGGAGAAACAAAAGTTAACACAAAAATTGCAATTTTGTACAGCTTCTGCCAACAGGTATGTACAATTTCGAGGCCTATATAGCCCCCAGTAAGCACTGCAAGGCTGCCAGCTGTGGAATATCATAGGAGTTAGAGTACAACAGATGGAGGATAGTAGGTGAATGAAGTGTAGTCACCGGAGACCCCCAGATCAATTTTTGGTTAATTATTTCTTATTGAAGGCTTCTCTAACTTGGCATTTTTTTATTTTTTTTATTTGGTTTGGTTAGGAAATGAAGCTCTTGAAATTATTAATCTGCTAGAAATGTTGGAGTTGCAGTTTGAACATGTGTGAGTAAATTGGGGAAGCTTCATTATTGAAAAATGGAACTATCTTTAACATGATAGAACAAAAAAAGCATCTTGAGGAAATGTTCCACTGCATATATTTTACCCCCACTCTTTATTGCTGAAATAGAACATTATTATTTTGATCCTTTCTCTGGGCTTTGACCTTTCCAAGGAAAGAGAAAGATAGGAATTGCTTTACATAAATAAAGGTTAAGTTATTAAACAAGCACATTTAACATTTTCTATTGATCAGTGCAGAATTTGAGCAAAACAGGAAAGAACCAAAAACCAATTATTCTACTCTCAATGAAAAGAAAAGAGCCAGATTAAACAGATGATTAGCATCTGCTGATTCTACAATTCGATCCAGATGCATAACAGCTCTAAAGCTTGGAATTACTATCAGAACTAAAATGTGCTTTTAAGCCTATGGTATTTTTTAAAATAAACATCCTTAAATTTGCAAGAAATGAATAAAAAATTAGAATATCCCATATTAACAAAACAGTATTAAAAATGTTTATTTTGAATTTAAGAAATGGGTAATTGAACAAACTATTTTCAGTTTTTAATCTCAGACTAAAAATGGATTAAGAGTCCCATTCAAATGGGTCGAGAGACATTTACTGATACCAGAATGGGTTTTCCCTTGTTCTTGAAAATTACTTTATTTTTCAGACTAAAAGACGCACTCCCCCCACCCACCACAAAGTGGGTGGAAATGTATGTACATCTTATAGACTGAATATGGGCCTGTTTTTAGCCTCCTGAACCCTCCACTCATCCCGGGTCCCAGAAACACTCTGCAGGTCAAAAATGGGCCCATTTTTAGCAAAAATGAACCTGGTTTTGGCAAAAATGGGCTCATTTTTGGCTTCCTGAACCCTCCACACATCCCATTTTTGCCAAAACCAGGCTGCAGAAACACTCTGCAGGCCAAAACCAGGTCCATTTTGGTCTTCAAAGCCCTCTGCGCATCCTGTTTTCTTCCTCCCTGGAAGCACTCTGCAGACCAAAAATGGGCCCCTTTGCAAAAAGGGATGTGTGGAGGGTTTGGAAGGTTTGGTTTTGGCCTACAAAGTGCTTCTGGGGGCTGGGGCTCGGGAGGGCAAAAACGGGACACACGGTAGCCAAAAAACTATTTTTTTCTTATTTTCCTATTCTAAATTTAGGTGCGTCTTATAGTCCGAAAAACACAGTATATATTAAACATGCAGAAGCTGTCACTATATGAACAATTATGGATTTCTTCAGGAGAGGGAACAATAAATTAGTTTACAACATTGGAATAGTAATGTGATCCCAGATTTATAATGTTGGATAGCCAATTTGTGTTCTTTCTGCTTATGAACTGATTCCTTGTTGATGTAATGGAAAAACTGATCAATATTATTCCATGTGGTCAAGTTTTAATGTCTGTAAGTTAATGTGATAGCTCCACACAACCTTCATGAGCTATGGAATGAACTTAAATACATCATTAAATTCTGAACACATGAAATATTGATCAGTACAAATGAGGGAGGGATACTTAAATCTAAAAGCACTCTACCCCATGTTCCTCCATTTTAATGAAATAATTATCTTCCCTTCCCATAAAACTAGCATGGTTGGGTCCTTCTGTAGAGCTTGAATAATAAGGAAACAAATGTAAAACAAACAATGGCCTAAGAAATGATTGTTTCCTTCAGGATTATTTCAAAGAGAGGAAAGGTTAATTCCTACATGCCTCCTTGGATTCTATTAATTACCAGTTTTCCCTCAATACTTATAGAATTGGCATTTAAACAGTCCTTTCCTTCTTCTCCCAGTTCAGGCTATTTGCATTTTTAAAAACCTGCTAGTTAAATGCAGAGACACCTATCTTCTCAACCTCCAGTTGGCCTTAACTCAGGGAAAGAGTAAAGAATGGAGAAAATCTTTGTTATTCCAGCCCAATGTTCTTGATTCATAGGACACAATGAATCAAACTGACAATATAGGCTGAGTTCACATCACAGACTAGATTAAACTGATAGACAAGCTTATGATTTAATGTACTGTATAAACCTAACTGGAAGCAAGGTAGGAAAAATGCAGAAAAAAATATCATAGTGCTTAAGTCAGCTTTCCCAATCAGGGTCTCTCCAGATTTGCTGGGCTGTGACTTTCTTTGGCCATGTGACTGGAAATCCTCAGTGATAATCACAAGGAACCTGGAGTCATTCAGCTGGGGAAGAAATCTGCCTAAAGGTAGGAGATGCTGGAGGCAAGAGAATGGCAGGAAGTAGATACACAAAACTGCATCAGCTTGGAATTGATTTGGAGCATCCAATGAACTTTGACAACAAGAATTGCTGCAGTAATTTGATTAGGTGAATAAAAGCAATCAATCTACTTCTAAATCTAGTCTTGGAACTGCATGTTCACACAGCAGTAGTAGAACAAAATGAAGTAAAGTCAATTATGGGTAATGGCAGAAGCCTTGAAGTTTTCAGAACTGCTGTCAACCCTGTGTGATCTTTTTCAAATTCATATTTTTAGAGACTATGAGAGAACTGCAACAGTGGGTGTTAAATATTCTGCCCCATCCCACTTCTAACACTTTTTTCCTTCTTGTCACTTCACTACTGGAAATTTTTAAGAAAAGACTGAACAGCCACCTGTCTGAAATGGTATACAGTCTCCTGCTTAAGCAGGGGGTTGGATTAAAAGATATCCAAGGTCGCTTCCAGCTCTGTTCCGATTCACTTGCAAAATTTTAGGGCTTATAACTAGTGTGCATTTTCCATCTCAAATTCTCAGTGTGGCTGGAGGGGAAAGACTACTCTAAAACCTCCAAAGGCTAACAGGTGAGTGTGGACTGCAGAGTTCTCCCTCAATCTTTGGCTGAATTCACTTCCAGTCAAAAGAAAACCAATCCTGAAGATGGAGTCAAGGTACTCCTTCCCTTTTCTCCTTCACATCTTGTGTGACGAAACACACTTGTTGTATTTCAAGAACTTGGTTTGCTTCCAGCTTGCAAAGGGATTGCCCTAATCAGGCGATTCTCTAGTTGTAGGCAGGTTTCTCATTTAGCCTACAAAGTTAAGGTGCCTCCAATGGACTTGGAGTTTTAAGAGCCAAGCAAGCACCTGAGTAATTCTGCACTCTACTCTTTCCTTTCACCTCTAATGGGGAAAATTATGAATATTGTGTCAGATGTAATTAATATATGGTAGAACAGAACATGCTAATCAAATAAGTGAACACTAGGTGGAATTGTACTTTGCTCTAATGTATTGCCATCATGGCCTACCATAACTTACATTCCCCAGACCTCTTAGATTTATGTATGAGGAAAACATGTTGGGATTTAGCCCATAGAATGATGTGATGTAGCTGAGATAGATCCCTGTTGGGCTGGAGAATGAAAAGTGTTAATTTTGGTTAGATATTAGGCAATTGAAAGGTCTGGGCTGACATTTTCATTTAGTAAATGCACTGGGAAAGAAATACTTTTGACCTAAAGACTATACATATTTCTGAAGGCATTACATCATCGTTTCCCATCTTGCTAGGCAAAAATGTTTAATGATGCACTTAGAAGCAAGGTAATGAACAACTCTCTCCAATTTAGCATGTTTACAGTACTTGTATAAATAAATCTTATTTAGCTTGGAAATAAATAAAGCTACTGCAGAGTTCAGTTTCACAAATGCATCCATACCTGAGACCTATCGAAAGAAATTTCCTTCTTTGCTTATTCTTCTGCGACAAACATATTTGCCTGTATCCCGTGTCCCTTCCTTGGGCTGCTGCACATATTTAAATGCAGCTAATATAATTGGCTCCCAACCAGACTGACACTTTATTCCCTTGCACGGATTACTAGTTTGTAATATATTCAGTTCCCCTAATTATTCCTCTCCATGGGCCTAGGATATTCTTTTTGGTACTGAAGTATTATGGTGTTTGAAAGAAGCCTCAGCTCAAGGGACATGGATGGGGAATGTTTAAAATCATGTTCTCCTAATCTTTACTACTTTACAAAGCAAGTAAAAGATAATGGTAAATTATCCCTTGAGTCAAGCACTATTCTAAGTTATTTTCTTGGCAGCAGTATAGAGGGTTTGCCAGTACCTTCTTAGCAGATGGTTTTTCAGTTTCTTAGACTAACAAATGAGTTTGTTCACCTGGGTGGGCAAAGACAGGATATGCCTAAATGGATAGTCACTATAATCCTTTTTTTCCTTTCTAAACGACACAGGAAATCCTTGGAAGATTATCAGTATCATCTCCACAGCATAATATTTGCCCTGAGGCATCAGTATTGCTTATAGCCATGGTTCCCAAACTTTTTCCTTCATTACCAGAACCACTTATCAAAAAGTCCTTTTTACCTAACTTGACGTAAGGAAAACACATTAATTTAAATGTCCCTGTTGTGAATGGGTAATGGGTTTGTGTGTCATTACCCCCCAAAAAAGCTGCTTTTACCCAATTTTGGGTAATTTACCCAATCTGGGAAGCATTGACTTACACAGTAACCTTTAAGGGAGCAATTTTGTATGATTATGTAGATCGTGGTTTCAAGAAAGTGCCCACAGAAGACAATTTTGAATAATAGCTAGCTTTTATTGTAGTTGTAGTCTGAAACCATCTTTGCACTTCACTGAGCCTAATTTTAAATGTCTGCAGCCTGTGTCCACCTGCCATCTTCAAGCGTAACTAAATGCTGAGTCCCTATTAATTCCTTTGCTTCTCCCCACTTTTTTCTGCTTGATTTAGCACCTGTCCTAATGAAGAGCTCTGGAGAATCCAAAAGCTTAAAATCTGTGTTATGACCTTAAGGCAACTAATATCCAGTTATATGATTTTTTTTCTTCTTTTATTTTTATGGACAACACAGCTCAACTTTTGCTCTTTTACCAGTTTAACATTTTTATTGACTTATAAAATATAAAATACAAAATACAAAACTAAATAGAAAAGCACTGGGAAGGAAAAGGGGGAAGAGAAGTGAGGAAGGCTAAGAAAAAAAGAAAGAAAAAGAAGCATTGACTTCCGACTCTCGGTTACAAGGAATTAACATGAAATCACAACTTTTTGCTTTTTCATAACATAATATGAACCAGCCATTTCTGTAAAGATCTATCAATCTGCTTGGTAAAACCCAAAATCAAAGTTGCATTCTTTTCCACTTCGAGCATGAAGTGGCAACTTTTGCTCTTGATTATACTGTAAAATAAATATACATATCAATTTTTGAGTAATTTGAGACAGCAGAGATTTCTCAAATTTTGTTGGACCATTTATCTTCTTATTGTTTCCTTTTTAACTTCCCCATAGGTACAAGCAGTCCTTTGGATAAGTGCTAAACCACAGCTAGCTTTTATATATCAGAGTGCATGGAAAAAGAAAGGAAAGAGATAGTGAAATTAATAATGTAAACTTTTATAGGACAAAATATTGTGGCTGGAGCTTTTTGTGGAAGAAAAATAAAGATTAGCTGAATTTAAGAGATAATACAATGATAGGACAGGCTGAATTACTAAACAGGATACACAACTAAGTATAAGTGTTCTCTTTTTCTTACTGTAGAGTGAGCAAATCTGTTAATGCCTGTCCTGCACAGGTCAAAATCAGAGAAGAAAAGGAGAACTGAATGACAGAGAAAGGAAATAAAGAAAATCCTGAAAATATCAGTCAAACTGGCTGAAGGTACATCCCACAGAGATATGCAAAATAAGTCTTTTAGATTAAAAAAAAGTGATAAAGCAATAGAAAACATACTGCTCCTTGGAAGACAATAAGCTTATACTGTATGTGCAGAAAGCAATTGCTTACAACAGGGGTATCAAACTCATGGCCCGTGGGCTGGATGCATCACATGCTGGCCACACCCACGCGCAGTTTAGCAAAGATGAAAAAAGTCACAATATGACACATGACAATGTGACACTGCGAGTTTGACAAATTGTCTTACAAATTGAATATTAAGAACTTCTTAAATGGCATGAATAATCCATTTTCTCAAGTTCATTAGTAAAAGGTAAAGGTTTCCCCTGTCCAGTTGTGTCCAACTATAGTGAGCAGTGGTAATCTCCATTTCTTTGCCAAGGGAGCCGGCATTGTCCAAAGATACTTCCATGGTCATGTGGCCAGCATGACTATATGCCAAGGCACATAGAACATTGTTATCTTCCCAACAAAGAGGTATCTATTTATCTACCCGCATTTGCATGTTTTCAAAATGCTAGGTTGGCAGGATCCCAATACTTCTCATTAATGTTTCTTTTTATTCTGCTTTGAAATACAATGTGTCATCTTTAAACAAAAACAAAAACCAATCACAGCACACAAAAAAATTAAACATGAATAGTAATCTCCCATAAACAGTAAGAAGCTTTTATTGTCAGTATTCTTCCTCATGGGGAGAGTTGTCCTTGTCAAATTAAACTCCTTCTCCAATGTCAAAGAAATGCACTGGAGACCTGGCCCAAAACATACTACAATAGTGATTCTATTAACCACTATCATGTCTTTTTAAAAACTGGTCACATATGGAGATGACTTGGAATTCCTAATTAGTCTACAGGTAGTCTTCATTTAACAATACTAATTGGGACTGGAAACTGTCATTAAGCAATGTAACAGCAAGTTGGAAAAAACATGACACTGTGCAATTTAATGATGGCACTTCCAGCAGGTCTGGTTGCCATAATTAAGCAAGGACTGCATGGTTCATTAAACAAGTACCTTACATGGCCACAATTTCTGACTTCCTGCAGGCTTCCCCATTGACTTTGTTGTGGAAAACCAGAAGGGAAGGTCTCAAATCACAATCACAGGACCACAGGATGCTGCAGCAACAATAAGTACAAGATATGGTTGTAACTATCACTCACCAGTGTAAGTTCAAATGGTGGCACTTTTTATTTTCAAAGAAAGATAACAAAACTTTGAACCTGAAGGCCAACTTCTGAATGAGAAAGAATTTGAGATTTATGCTTCTAAATCTAATATACTAATCTGAAGAATGATAATCTAAAAAATTTAAATTGGCTTTCTGGAAGCTATCGTGGATTTTCTTTATGGTTCAAACAGGTAAATCACAATGTATGATGCATCAATTCAGTATATAAACAATCTATGGTCCATAAACCTTTGGGTATGACTTGACATGATAGATAATCCCAGCCAATTGTAATTCATTCAGTGAACAAAAGTGAAGACAGTGTTATGAGTTATAGAAGAGTGCTTCCATATTTTCCTCTCTTCTACATTGGTAAGGGTCAGCTTTTGCAGTTCACCCTTGCCTGTTAAGCTACCATGTTTCCTACCCCTACAGCCAAAATAAGTTTTGGATATTCTAATAAAACCATATAACTTCCAGGGTGAGTTCATCTCACTGTTTTCTTCTATGCAAGTTGTATACATAAAAAAATCTTGTGAAATTTGCTAGAGAGAGATGACAGTATGTGTAATAGTGAACCCGGCTCTGGTTTCCTTAACAATAACTTGTTGGCTGAACCACAGCCAAAAGTGAACAATCCATACTATAGTTTACTAAAATGTGCCATTATAATCGGAGATAAAGAGCAGCAGAAATGTATACTTTGCAGCCACTGCCCATCACTTTATTTCTAGCTTTCTTAGGAAATGCTGCTTACTCCAGATCTTGAGCAATATTGATATAAACTGCCTAGAACTGTGATTGCGAACCTATGGCACGGGTGCCACAGGTGGCACCAGAGCCATCTTGCTGGGCACACAAGCTGTCAGCCAACTTACCTCCAGCTGAGCATGCACATGCGATTGTGCATGCATGCATGTGCAATTGCAGAGACCCAGCTAGTCTTTGGGCCTCCACTATGCATGCGCACAATTGCAGCAGGAAATCCAGCTGGTCTTCTAGTTCTCCTGTGCATGCACACGATTGCTCATGTGTGCATGAGTGTCTGAGTGCAGCACACGTGCATTGCAAGTGCAAAAGCTGCATGAATGTGCAGATGGTGCAGTTGCACATGGAGCACACATGGAGGAACCACATGCAAGTGCAGATAGCATGCACAAAGCATGTAATTTTTGGCACTCAATAAATAAAAGGTTCGCCACCACTGGCCTAGAATGCTCATCTGACTATTTTGAATATGAAGGCTCCAGGAAGAGAGTTCTTTGTTGGTTTCTAAGTATTTAACTTCACTTTCACTATGATAGAATCTGACTATCTTTATGAAAGAAAAATCCTTGTAATCATGCATGTTATGGTGGGGTCCTTGGTGCTCTCTGACCTTGCTGGTTTTCTTGCAGACATTTCATTACCCAACCAGGTAACAGCATCAGAGCTAGAGAAGCAACATTTATTTGAGACAGCATTACCCTTAGTCATGGAGGGAAAACAGTATTATGCTGATAACTAAAAACAATGAAGTTCGGCGCATCCTTTTGCAAAACAAAGAAACCAATTTTGCCTTTGCATGCTTTAAAAGTCTCTTCTATGTAACAGCTTTTCTTTCATCCCCAATGCATTTAGTAACAAAACCATTTATGGCCAAACCTACTTCAATTGCCTACATGCTGTAACAGAGTCACATTCATATTGATTTCAGAATTACCTTTGAATTACAAGAGCCCATAATAAAGTTAACTGTGTGAGTTTTCAAGTATTATTATGCTTCTCTGGTGATTTCAATTATCGATCAAGTGCCACAGTGGAATCATTACACTCCAAGGCCCTATAATAACAGTGACTGTAATACTGCTGCAGCTCATTTCTAACTTTTTTAAAAATCCTATTAGCTTTCTAATACTAATTCTGGGAGATGTAGTTCAACGGGAATGCCACTCCAAACAGCATTCAGCCAAGGGACTTCTAAAGTGAACTTTTTTCTCTTAGCAACCAAAAACAAACATTGTAGGCTGGGAAAATACTTCTGCCCTTTCCTGGAAACTTTGTACTTGGGGGACAATTCTCTGAAGTGCTTACACCATACTTGGGAATTGCCTGTGAAGGAGAGTCTCATGAGGTTTTCGTGGGAGCTAAAAATATTCTGCAAATATTCCCAGGTAAAAGAAGAAAGAACACTAGCCTGCCCATCTCACAATGTCATTACATATTGCAAAATATATTGCTCATCTACTTTCTAGGTTCATTGAGATTTCCTATGAATCCAAATAAGTCATTTTCACATACAGTAGTTGAGGGATTGTCATTTGTTCTACTAGTAACTAGGTAGACCAGACCCAGGGAATCAACTTCACAGGAAGATAGAACTGTACTTTGTTGAAAGAGAGTCAGTATCCTTCTAATACCCCCCAATAAATCAGGGAAGAACATTTTTTAGTCATTTCCAAATATGTTCTTGCTTTTCAGGATTTAAATACTCTTTCAGATTCCTTGGCTTATGTAAAATGGATCTCCCTTACTCTCTGCATGAGCCCTGGAAATGGTTTACTTCTTAGGACTGAATACTGATTTAATACCAAATGACTTTTTTAGTGCTGGGCTTTAATGACAACTGTGTCTTTGGGTTTTTTTTCCCACTGACACTGTATTCAGAGTATTATTATGTATATTTGCCAAGCACCAATACAATTATCAAAAAGAGAGTCACACATTTTCAGCTGCTGAATGGCTCAGTGTAGCAGAAGGGTGTCAAACTTGCAGACCACAGCCTGGATGAATCATATGCTGGCCACACCACCCCCAGTTTAGTGAGGGGGGAAAGCCGCGATACATCACATGATGATGTGACGATGCTAGTTTGACACCCCTGGTGTAGCACAAGAACCTGAGGATGTTTTTTCAGACTGAGTTCAGGAAAGGATTTTCTTCTCATGCTACTGCTTTAAGCCAAATTCATAATCATAAGAGATTTTTACTATGTTGGGAAGATAGGATGTTCATGGTGATGAAGAGATTTATACAGTATCCTAAGTAAGGCAAGTTTTTTTCCCCTTTTGAAAAGATTATTAAAGAGTGGACCATCCAGAGACAATGTTCTTCCATCTCTAGTTCTGGGTGGGGTGGCACTGCCTCAGATAGACCCAAAGTGCCACCCGGGGTGTGTGTGCTCCTATACTCTTTTGTTTGAAGAGCAGGTGGCAACTGTAGTTAGGAGAGCCTTTGCACACCTTGGAGTAGTGTGCTAGTACTCACTCCTGGACCAGGACACACTTTTCACTGTCACACATGCCCTTATAACCTCCTGCTTAGATTATTGTAATGTGCTGTACATGAGGCTACCTTGAAGAGTATTTGGAAACCAAAACTGGTGCAAAATGTTTCCGACTACATGGCACATGGAACACCACTATTCTGTGAGCTGCACTAGCTGACAATGTTTTTCTGGGTGCAATTCAAGGTATTAGCTGTCACCTTTAAAGCTCTACATGGCTTACTGAAAAGAGTTTCTTCCCGTCCAGTCCAATCCAACAAATTGGGTATAGTGCAGATCTCTTCAGCCAAAGAGTATCAACTAGTGGGAACTAGAAGAACGTCTTTTTCTGTTGTGGCCCCTCTGCCTTTTGGAATATTCTCCCCTTGGAGATTAGAATGGCCCCAACTCTGTTGGCTTTTCACAAAGCATTAAAACTTGGCTACGTATCCAGACTTGGGACTCAGAATATGTAAAGGGCCTATTACTTGGCTTGACTATTAGTTGATTAATCATCACACTTTGTGGATGTTTTCATTGTTTTAATGTCTTAAAATTGTTTTATAATTTTAAATTTTACAATTTATAGTTGTAAGCTGCCCAGAACCACTTGGTTAGATAGCTATAAAGAGGAAGGAAGGAAGAAGGAGAGAAGGATGGGAAGAAGGGAGGGAAGAAGGGAGG
>JAEANM010021767.1:0-11761 GCA_017656035.1 Myanophis thanlyinensis
GTCCCTCAGACCGTTGGAGGGCCAGACTATAGTTAAAAAAAAAACTATGAACAAATTCCTATGCACACTGCATATATCTTATTTTGAAAGGGACGCAGGGACTTAACAGAGGCGTCTGTTGCCATGGGCGTACGCATGGGACGTCAGTGACGGGCCGGGTAAATGCGCTCCGTGGGCCGCATGTGGCCCGCGGGCCGTAGTTTGAGGACCCCTGAATTAAATTATAGGAGTGGGAATTTTGTATTGTTGATTCAAGAAAAATTAGGGAAAAACATTGCATGCACATTAGTATGCGCAGTCAAAATTTCCTAACACTTCTCCAATTGTATCTCCTGATAATCAAATGCGGGTTTAAATATAGAAAGAGAGTGAGTTTCTTTGGATTCTGGTATGATTGACAGGTATCCTCCCAATATTGTAACAACAGGAAAGATGATGACTTCCATTGACTCATCAGTCTCCCAAGCAAAAAGAAGATCAGCACAAGTTTCCCATCATTTCTTTTCCTAAAAAGGTTCATTAAGTGTTCAGGAGACATACAATAATATCTATTGTAGTATTAAGTTGATAGAAAAATAACTGATCGAGGTCTCTACCATTAATGCATTCACGAACTAAACATTTTTATTTCACTTTTCTGTACTTTGCTATATACTCTTAAGCAATAACTAGTACATCCTAACTTTTATTTAGTTAGTTAAATGTATTGATTGCCTGACTTCAGTGGACTTTGGTTATAAATAGTTAATACAAGTTTAATTTACTTTGTAAAGGGTATCATATGGTACTCTATGGAATTCTGAAGCATTTTGAGTTGCTGGCTCAAAGACTATCACTCAGCATTTTTTGAAGATGATACTCATGTTGCAACTTCTCAAAGAATATAAATTCATCCTCTAATCCTTTTAATTGATTTAATGGTACTCCACCCAGATTCCCCAACAAAAGGATTGCCCTGCTATTTTCAAGTGTGGATTCCCCCAGAATATTAATTTGGTCTGCTTGTAAGAATGAAACCAGAGCTGGCATGCTTTTACACACCTCTTTGACAGCTCATACAAAAAGACTGGGAATCCTATATTTTTGAAAGTAGACAGCTCTAATGCCTCCTAAAATATAAGAGGTAATCAAATATGTCAATTCCAAGGTAACCCAGGAGGGCAAGTTTCCAGTTGGCCAAACCTGCCATTCATTCATGTGAAAAAGAAGAAAAAGCCTTGTACTGTAAACTTAAATTTGGACAATTAAAATTTATTCTCTGGAACTTTCTTTACTCCTATTAAATGTTTTCTGTCCATCCTTGTGTTGTCACAAAGAAGCCCAGCATAAAATGTGCTCTTTTCATTGTCAATTCCTATCCTGCCTCTGTTGCCCTGCGTTATCCTGATTTTTATAGGTGCCATTCTTTTTAGGCATCAAAATTGGCTTTCTCTTTTGACTTGGCACTCTTCCTTTTCAGAATATTACCAGCCAGCTGTGAAAATGTTGTGTGAGCTTCTCTAGGATGATAGGCAATAAGGCATGATTCCATACCACATTGGACACTTCCCAACATAGGTAAAGGTAAAGGTTCCCCTTGCACATATTTGTTAGTCATTCCCGACTCTAGGGGGCGATGCTCATCTCCATTTCTAAGCAGAAGAGCCAGCGCTGTCTGATGACAATTCCGTGATCATGTGGCTGGCATGACTAAACTCCAAAGGCGCATGGAGCTCTGTTACCTTCCCACTATTTTTCTGCTTGCATTTTTTACATGTTTTCAAACTGCTAGGTTGGCAGAAGCTGGGGCAAATAATGGGAGCTCACTCCATCATGCAGCACTAGGGATTCGAATTGCCGAACTGCTGACCTTTCTGATCGACAAGCTCAGTGTCTTAGCCACTGAGCCACTGCGCCACTGTCCCAACGTAAGGCAACATGAAATAAAGGCAGGGGAAAACTCCTGGGCAGAAACACCTCCTGGGAGAGAGGAACATACCCTATCATGATTGCAAAACAAATTAGGTATCTGCCTTTCTACTTTCATGAAGAGAAAGGAGAAATTGATTAAAACTGAGCAATACAATTTAGCCCACTCTAACCTCTCATTATTCCAGGGAGCTCCAGAGTGGAGGCTATGTGCTGCTCCTATTCTTACATGGGCTTACATTAATGTTCATAGCTATGAGCACACACAACTTCATATATATTGCTATGTTTTAAGTCAGGAGAAAAATGTAGATTTTTTTTCTTACCCTGACAAACATCTTATTTAATTTAATGCATGAAAAGCTCTGATTTAGGTGAGGTATAATACATTTCAGGGTACTTTTAAAGGGGAATAGCACTAATACTGCTTATCTTCCTTCCAGAATAAAATTCTTCCTCCTACCTTTCTTGTTAAAAGCTTGGAAAAGAAGTGGGTATAAAAAATAGGAAGGAGAAGAGTGTTGGCCACAGATGAAGAAACTTAGGAAACAACGCATTAACAGAAACACCAGGAGAGAAATCACTGAGGTAGTGTCCAGAGAGAAGGGTAGCATTCCTTCAGTCCCCAAACACACTCTGATCATAACCACATTGTCAGCTGAACTTCCCTTCAAATTATTGGGTGATAAATTGTTAACAGATTCTACACACCTTGGAAACTGTGATGGGATAATGTTTGCTTAAGTTCTTTCCACTCCAATAATGCGCTGTGGATGAGGTGAAGGAAATGCCATGTGACCATTTATATAAGCAATATATGTTACATCAGCACAAATGGCTGGAAAAGATGCTATTAGTCATTAGTGGGGATCCTGCTTAATTGCATTTGTATTCCTCACCTCATTCTGAGTTTGGCTTTCCCAACTCATTCCAACAGGCCTGAGCTGCTAGTGTGAATTCCTCTTTTAGCTCCGCTTCCATGAATCCATACACCACTCTTACAACTGTCTCCATTTTTTTCTCCTTGCAGGGGTTGTTTATCCCTGTGATTTCAGTAGCTTGTACTCTGGACTCTTGCATTTCCCCTAATTTGTGCATCTGCAGCATTTCAAGCCATAGTATGCTGCCCACCTTGAACTCATAATCTTCATACATGACTGATTTTGCTCTCCTAGATACGGTCACATTCCTCTGTATGCCTGATACCTTCAGTCCATTAAGCAATTCTTCTTTGTTAGTCAGCATTACATCCAGAATAGTTCCACCTCCTTGTTTATTCTTCTATTTTCTGCAAAATCAGATCTTCAGAAACAGAGATCATAAATCTGTTGGACCTCCTAGCTGATATCAGAGTAGTACATGTTTCCCATTACCACTGCAGCTTGTCCTTTTGAGAATCTGGGTTTGTCCTATCTGGGTTGGTCCAGATAGGCAATGTCCATATCTCCTCTAGCAAACCTCCACCATGTAATATTGCTGTTTTTTCTAATCTTACCTAGATTTAATTTTAATCTTATCTAGAGACTTTCAATAGAATTTCTATATTCAGGAGCACGAATGTCTTCACTGGAATATAACTTCATTAAGTATAATCCCATTTTGCTGGCTCTGTTTCTTTTGAATATGCAATATCTTTCAAGTTCTACATTCTATTCATGTTTGTCTCCTCCACCAGGTTTCTCTGTTGTTTACCTATTAGAACATATGTGTTTTCTGGATTTATTCTGCAGTTCTACAGGAAAAAAATATTTATTTGGTTGCTCACATTACGTCCCCTTGCTTTGACCCCTGTGAACAATTAAGTACAGTAACCACCACATATTTACTAGTGTTTCTAGTTGCAAACGAGACTGCTGTTTAATCATCTGAGATAAGTCTCAGCCCAAGATTAGTTATTGCCTCTGGGCATCATCGAAACTTATTCAGATCTGTAATGAGATAAGATCGAGATAGGAAACATTTACCATTCTAAAATTCTTTCTCTTTCCAGTTGTGTCTTCCATTTTTTTTCCTTTTTAAATGCAAAATATAATGACATTACTATTGTGAAATTTCCCTGCCTTTGATATTCAATAATTTGAGGTGTGGAGGACAGAGAAAGAACAGTACAATGATGTCATTTTTACTGGAAAGAAAAGCAGAAGTTAGACAGTGTTTGCTCTGAAACATTTCATTAGATCTCCTGAGATAAACTTACCAAGTTCAATAAAGTTGACACTTTAAAATGCGCTTAGGAATGCAAATGGAGGTATTAAGTAAACCCAGAATTTGGTATTAGATTACTTAACGTTAAACTGGGCATGCTTTCTGGGACTCTGACGTTTAATCATTCTGCATTTTGCCATCCATCAAATCTTGGTGTCAAGATTTCTTGCCATTTTAAGTTTAATCACATTGATTTGTGTCCCCAAAGTCTTCTGCATCTACTTTTACCTTTAAACATCTGGCAGAGGCTCATACTTCTTCCCAGTGATCTCATCGGTGTCTTCCAGATCAAGTGCTTGAGCTGTAGCCCCCAACTTCTCAAAGACTATCGCATCTTTAGGGTGTCCTTCTTTCATTGGGATTAATTGGGATATATCAGGGGTGTCAAAGTGAAGGTCAGATCCAGCCTGTGGGGTGCTTAGATCAGGCCTGCGGGGCTGCCCTGAAAACAGCAAAGGCCCACCCTGCAGTGCCTCTGCCAGCGAAAATGTGCTCCCAAGCTGTTTTTGGCTGCGACTGTGTCCTGCAACACTCTGCCAGTGAAAATGGAGCTTGGGAGTCTGTTTTTTTCTGGCAGAGCGCTCAGGCCACCACAGGCACCCTCGACACAAGTGATGTCGAGATGGTCATGCCCCCCCTGCCCCCCCCGAGGTCAAACACAACCCTGATGCAGCCCTCAATGAAATAGAGTTTGACACCCTTGATTTATATCCTTGTCCTTTCATACTTTGAAAGAAGTAATACCATGCTAGTCAATACAGAAGGCTATGTGCTGCTCCTATTCTTACATAGGGTTACATTAATGTTCATAGCTAAGAGCGCACACAACTTCATATATATTACTTTATTTTAAGTCAGGAGAAAAATGTAGATTTTTTTTTCTTACCCTGACAAACATCTTATTTAATTTAATGCATGAAAAGCTCTGATTTAGGTTAGGTATAATTGTCATCTTACTTCGGGTCAGTTGTAAGAGGGCTGACCTACCCTGAATCATATGTTCAGGGAAGAAACTACTGGTGAGCCCTCATTTCCAAAAAGTACAAGGAGCTGAAACTCATAGGCCCTGTTTTATAGTGGCCACACCTATATTATGGAGTAGCCTGCCCTCAGCGATCAGGCTGGCTTCTCCATTGTTCACTTTCTGAAAGTGATGGAAGCCTGAACTGTTTTATGATGAGTAATGGGACATCCTGATGGATGGATGCTTTATTATGGTTTTCTGGATTTGTTTTAGTTCTTACTGTGCATGTTGTAACAGAAATTGTATTTGTGCTCTTAATTACTGTGCAGCAGTAATTACTGGTTGATTGTGGCAGGTCTAAGTTAGATAGATAAATGATAGAAATATAGATCAATGACAGACAGACAGATGGACATATAGATAGATGATATAAGTAGATAGATAAGTAGATAGGTAATAAATGATAGTTGATAGATGGACAGATGAACAGATGGGTGAGAGGGTGCATGGCAGGCAAGCAGGCAAGCAGAATAACAGTATCTAATACTATGAAACTGTCCATTTTTAAAATGTACTGGGTCGCCAATCCTAGATATATCCCAAGACAGTGCATGCACTTAAGTAGCCTCTTAGAAAGAAAGAAAAATCTTACTTCCTTCTTTTTCTTTACAAGTTAAAAAAACAGACAATAATGTTTTTTCCTGGTTGGCCAGAACTAGGGAAGAAGGCAAGAACAAAAATAAAGGTGGTTGAGAAAGACGAAGGTGCACGTCCAAGATAAGGGGTATTGCAATGTGGAAATTATCCAGTTGCCCTTTCCTCTGAATTTGTGTCACCTTACTTTTGAAACCTCCGTGCATGAAAGAAACACCCTCAGCAAGTGATCACTTAAGGGGAATACATTTAAGGTCACTCAGCCTTGATAGTCTGGTCTGATTTTTGTTCAGCTCTGCTACAGAGATTTAGAATTACTTTTTTCTTAGTAGAAAACAAATGAAATGAGTGTCTTTTGCTCAGCTATAAATCAAATCCTGAACAAATCTGAATGTCATCAAAAGTATTTGAAGTCCAAGTGGGGGGATGTTTGCAAGGCAGTCCTCAAGTCGGCAAGCTGGTTCCCATCTTTCCTCGTCTTCTGAAAGATCTGTAAATAATTCCAACTGAGTTGAGTTTCTGAGATTAGAAGTGAAAAACCTCACTTTAGCTTTGTAATTTAATAGGGGAGAAAAGGAAGTCACACACTTGTAAGGTGCTAACAAAATGGCCTGTGGGAACTTTTTTTTTCTTTTTTAGCGATGACTAGCCTCACACAAGTATAGCAAAAACATGTTAAGAACTAAGAGGTAAGAGCCCGAGGATATGTGATCTCTTTTTTTTATTACATTTTTACATTTTGAAGTACATTGGGAACTCTGCCATTTTCATGACTATTTCAGAGCAATTGCATCAAATGAATTGGCAAGAGAAAGTATGAAACTATTGGCATTAGGGGTCCGCAGGAGCTGGGAAACCAATACATTTAAATTTATAATAATTCAGTAGTTATAACAATAAAAGGATTAAAAATCTAGAAGGGCAAAACCACAGCTTTGGAAGCATCCAATCAAAAAACAAATCTTAGGGCCTAACTCGTGACTTTCTTTTGAGAAAGTGAGTTGTAAACCCAACCAATACTGTATGATAAACACCCACTATGCTCCATCTATTTTCATCCTATTGTTTTCCCTCTGTCCATTGTAACATGACACAACTGGCAAATTGTGATTAATTCAGTGGGAATTACCCCTAAGCGATTATTTAAGCTTTAATTATTTCACTTGGAGAAGATTTCTCTCATTGATGAAGGTGCCAAGCAGCATCGCTGTATACTATGGTTTTACTCAGAAGCTGAAACAGTAGTTTAAGGGCTTGAGTATAATGGGTTGACCCCAGTGAAATCCACTGATCTTTAGAAGGGAAGTTATAGTGGGTTGGGATAACTCATGTAAGCCAGCTATTATTATAAGTGATTTGTACATATGGTGCCTTTTGCATAAAACATTTAGAGCACTGTTTATCAACCTCAAGCCCTTTAAGATATATGACTTAAACTTCCAGTCTCAAATCAAGACTCCCAAAATTGGCTTGTTTGAAGGAAATTCTGGGAGTTGAAATCCACATGTCTTAAAGTTGCCAAGCCTTGCAAATATCATCTGGCATTTGTAATAAACACTCTTTACTTCTTTTGTAACTGTTGTACATGCATTATTTCCAATAACTCCAACATATGCCATCTAAGTATTTTGTGATAACTCCTATAATCCCCTGAAGAATGAGAATTAAAGCCCAGAACACTTGGAAAGTTGTCTTTCTTACAATCTACATTACCTGAGTGTAAGCTTATTGGAACTCCATGAGGATGTGCTGGCATAAAACATTAGTCCACATGATCTTTAATGAATCAACTCAATTTTCTGCACTCGCTATGTTTGCCGGCTTTCTCTGCTGAACATGCCAACTATGTTTGCAGAATACATTGGGTTAAAGTAAGTTTTGCAATTCAATGGGTTATATGAACATTGTTTTAGCCGAAAACCCGGTCAAAATCGGGTAAGAAAAAGTCAGACGCAAGGTCAGTCTGGATGACCGTGAGGGGTCCCTTTATTTTCAAGCCGCGAGTAAAGCTCACGATGAGCTTTCAGTACCAGTCATAAGTGGAGGAGGAAAGTGAGCCGCGGCTTTTTATAATTTGCCGCGGTGTCACTTTCCGCGCTTCCCATTGGCTGGGCGGCTCAGCCAATGGGAAGCGTCCCTCCGACAGCCAATCAGCTGTCGGGTCCGAAGTCCTTGCTGACGGATCGGAGTGGAAACTCTGGTCGCACCTGCGCGGTACATTACAAACATAGCCTGTGAATTACATCTATTTACACTGCATATCTGCGTAAGATTGCAATATTATTTTGGTGAGCATGAGCTTTCATTTGAGACTTGCCAAGGAATATCTTGGCATATGCTCAGGAATGTGCCTGATGAAAGAACTGATTTATATATGCAGGACTCTTCTACACCTCCTCCCCCAATCCCAAATAATTTGTACATTCCCAATTTACCTTTATTGGACAATATTTATTACATTATTGGATGACTGGCAAACTCCATCTACAGTATGTAAGGTAACCTTGCTTAGTCTTTGGGTGGTGAAAATTACTTGCTGATCCTCTGAATGGTGTGTTGATATTTAGGTACCATCTTCAGGGGAGAAGAAAACAGGCTAGGAAAAGCTGCTGTAATAATATCAAATTTTCAGGTGAACAATCCTTGGTTGTGGGCACGATTTGTGACACTCAAGCATCCAGAACCAACACATCCAAACATTTTACCCCTCTCAAGTTTTTTCTCCATTTTGGAGCTAAAACACTTTCCCTCAGTGGACTGATTCCAGATGGAAGCTTTCACAAAAAAGGCACCATGGAACTCTTTTGCCTTAAGATTTATTTTTCTGGCAAATCTACAGTATAAGCATGAATGAATGTTTGTAGAAAATACATGGGAAAATTATGAATGCAGATTGTCTCCAACTTACAACCACAACTGGGAACAGAATTTTCATTGCTAAGAAAAGAGGTTGTTAAATAACTCATGGCCTATTTTTTTTTGCCATGGTTTTTAAGCTAATCATTACAAATGGGTAAATGAATCACATGGTCATTAAATGAATCAGACTTCCACCATTGACTTTGTTTGTTGGAAGCTGACTGGGAAGGTCACAAATGGCGATCACGTCACATGTACTTGGGATACCAGAAGCATCAGTTTTGACATTTCAATCATTGATCTTTCCCCAATCATGTATATTTAAAATTTTAATCAGGACCCTGCTATGTTCGATTCTGTGAATAAGAGGCTTAGACGCGAATATCTGAAGTGACAACAGCTCTTTATTTACAGCACAAGCATAACAAGAACGTATTTACAGGCACTTTGACAGCTCTTATACTCTTTCGAATGGCGCGCCTTAGCCAATCAGAGAGCAGGGTTTTCCCGCTCTCTGAATACCGGCGGCCAGACTTGCTGTCTCCACCAACTCCTTATATGGGTATAGAACATGCCCTGAAACAATTAATTTCAAATTGCTCCATGAATAAAAATACATTACAGCTATGCAAAGATTTCATTAAACAGGTCCCTGCTCAAATATTTGTACTTCTTTTAAACCCATACCGTGAATGTACAAAACAAGCACAGTGTGTACATATGACAACAGGATGTGGGCAGCATCAGAGAAGGCTGAACTACTAATCTATCTGCTGAGGTTTTTTTTTTATTTGCTAAAGCAAAATTAAAGGGGAAAATGGTAACCAAAAGTACAAAGAATGCTGGGATAGTTTTCCTGCCTGACAATAGTTCTAATTAAGTAAGAATTGTCAACAGGTTAAGTCTCTTTTTTATTCCTGAAAAAAAATTATAGAAATGTATTGAAGTTTTGGAGGAAACATTCACACAGAAATCAATTTTTTCTTAGTTGTCTTTTTTTTAAAAAAAGAATGAACTGCCATGGCTGTTCCAAATATTGCACATCACATTTTCCATGGCACTGAATATAAAACTGTAACAACAAATGAAATCCAATAAAATGGTCGCAAACTAGAACTGAACTTTTTTGGTTAATATCTTAGAAGAAATCAATGCAACCTGTATATATATCCATTTGCATGGATATGTTTATCCACAGAAAAACCATACTAGATTCCCACACACTTTGCTTTTGCAATCTATTGAACTGTATCTGTGAACATTCATCACATTTATTTTATACTACTTCAATCAATGAAGAAGTATATCCATCAATTTAGTGTGGCAATTCTCTAGCCTTATTAGCTAATTAACAAAGTTTTAAGTCTCTTTTAACCCAACTTGGTGGGGCTATTTCCTGTTGAAGTTAATATCCCCCCTCCGGTTTCCTGCAAGCCTTCAAAATCTGCATTGGAACAAAAAGGATAAAAAGGACACCAAACCTTCTTGCATAAGATGTCTGCCTGAAATTCATCTTCATGTTCATTCCTCAATGCTCTTTGTGGGAGCATGGGGAATAAGGAATTTCACCAAGACTAGCAGCTGGAGTTAAAGTGAAGAAGAACCTTCCGGAAAGGTGTGAAAACAAGGCTATGAGGCCTCACTGGGGCCTTCATGCAGTCATGGAACTGATTAGTGCTCTGAAAGCCCTTCCTTCACCTTTTAATTAATTAAAATAATCAATACATTTTAACCTTGGTTTTAATCATCCTTGTCTCTTTTTACATTTTCATGTTTTTTTATTAAAATTTTTATTGTTTATTATTTCTTTATGTGAATCAATTACATAACCTTTCAATTCGTGAGCCGCTTGGGTAAATAAACATGTTTTCTATAATAGTCTATATTTACCCTCTATTTAAAACATAATCTAACCATAAAAACATATCATATATAATACATTATCATTTTTGAAAATTTATATTCATTCATATTCTCCACAATGCAATAACAATTTATTTTACAATCGTATCATCTTTTTAATCTATATTTATTTCTTGTTTCTATTGTCTAACCATTGGTAAAAGATGTCCCATACCTTATAAAATTCACTTGGTTCTTTTTCTTTAATTTCCATTGTCAGTCTATCAATTTCTGCACATTCTACGTAATATTTTTTTTAATCACTTTCCCTTCTGTTGGAATTACCTCAAGTTTCCAATCCTGTGCAAATACTATTCTAGCTGCTGTTAATACATGTAAAATCAAATACACATTTTCTTTACTATACTTCTCTGGTATAATGCCCAGTAAAAAGATTTCTGGTTTTGGATCTATATGTTGCTTAATCATTTTCTCCAGCCATAGATGTATCTCTGTCCAAAATTTCCTGGCCATTGGGCATGTCCACCAATTTAACCATTTTTATTTTTATATACTGTTTTTATGTTTTAATAGATTTTTGTATGCTATCTAGGGTCCCTCCGTGGAGGAGATGGGTGATTCAAAACTATGATAAACGAATAAATAAAATAAAAAGAATGTGGGCAAGCCAAGCAGGCAGGCAGTGTTGATTCATTTATCTTCTCTCAAAGAATATTGCTGTGGGCTCGCTCACACCTTTTCAGGTCAGCATAGTATTGCAAAAACTTATTTATTTCTGGCCTGAAGTACAATTAGATCCGATTCCTGGAAGTCACGGAGTATGTGCAAACTGCCTCACTGATATTTATGGAATCTCGTGCGAAGGTGGTCTGGTTGTGGATGGCGTTGGGCTGTAGGTTTATCTCATGACCTCATTCTGACTCATTTTTCTAGTAAAGTTATTTTTAGAGTGTTACATAGGATCTGCAGTTATAGAAAGACGCCCTTCTGCAATCCCAGTTTAGTCTTAGATGATAATGAGACACACACACAAAAAAGGAAAGGGGAATGGTCTGAATTGCTCATCGGGTTTAGTGATAAAGAAGCAGGAAAAGCAGGATGCCTTTGAGCATCAACACCACAGATACTTTTGTGAGTTGGGGAGAGGTCCCAGGCACAACACCCTCCATGGGACTAGTTAAACCTACACACTGGGCATTTTTCTTCAGTACAGTGGCGGAGCTAGATTTTGAAACTGGGGGTGGCCAGAGAGTGGCAAGGATTTATTGAGGGGGTCCACAGTTATGTTATTAATAATCTTTCTTCTGC
>JAEANM010021769.1:0-11760 GCA_017656035.1 Myanophis thanlyinensis
TTTGTTTTGTTTTAGATATTACTGATAACTTGGCTTTGGGTTTCAGGAACTATTTAATCTAAACATTTGTCCTCATGTTGTGGCTTTACAGAGTTTACTTTTATTCATTTCATTTTTATTTAATTTTATTATTTATTATAATAAATTATTAATATAATTATTATTTACTATTATTTTATTATTTAAATATAAATTATTTATTCAATGGCTTTGGATAATACTGAAAGTCATGTCTTGCAACTGGATACAAAAAGTTAGGAATGTAACATGTGAACATATAATGCAAAGGTATAAAAGACAAGCATTAGAGATTCCCTTTAGGTGGAAACAGATGATTGGCTGTGGTAACCCCTAATGGGAACAGCTAAAAGAAGAAGATTAGGGATTCCCTTTTGAATTTTTACAAAGATAATCCTAGGAGGTGCTATGCTTTGTTGTCAGGGATTCCCAGCATCTGAAGGAATGTCAGCTTGCTGACCATAGTGCATATTTTAAAGGTAATTCTAGAATGACTTTTAATAGCATCATCTTGTCGTTATTTGGGATTTATTAAGAATTGGCATGTGTAGCTATGTAGTCAGTTCATAATGAGTCCAGAAACAGTGTGAGGAAGCCAGGGTTGTAAACTCTTTAAAACCACAACATAAAGACAATTTTTTAGATTAAATAGATCCCAGCAAACAAGTTATCAGCAATAATTAGTATTAAGTTAAAGGAAAACAGCAGAAAGATAGAGCTTTTCAATCTGTTATATAGAACATCAAAGGTGCAACTATCTGACAGTTATAAATAAATTATGTGCTTGTGGTCAATAAAATGAGCTTTTGTCTCTTAGGGAACAAATCCATTTCCTTGAAACTAAGGTAGCTGAACTGAAAAATGTTTATTTATCTAGAGAGGTATGTAGACAAGACCTTTCAGGTTGTGATAGTTTCATTCCTATCCTCGAATGATAGGTCCCCTGCTGTCAGGGAAAACAAGGGACTTGGAGGAGGCAGAACATTATTTCAAGGATAGGGGAACATCTCTTGTAGGAAAATTCTCCTTGATTGATATACTATATCTTCTTACACTGAGGATATTGCTTTAGGAGGCTGGTGGATTATGAATGTGGGTGTATTAGACATACATTAGCACACAGACAGATGGTTTCTTATTAGCATGTAAATCACATTGTGATTTGATTGCCTGATGTGAAATTGAGAATGTCACATTCTATCTAAGCAACAGTCATACTGTGAAAGTTACCACCAATGACATTAGAAAATGTAATTGGCCAGTTCTAAAACCAGATGTATGTTGTCTGGCATTAAACTGATATCCAGAATTGACAAGGTAGCATTTTCAGAAGTTATATTTGTTCCACATGCTGGGCAGTTAGACAGGCTTTCCTCAGTGATCTCAGAATATGAAGGGAATAATGGTATCAAGCATAGAGTTTTAGACTTTGTTTGGGACATGATTTTAGACAAGGTGAACTTATACAAGAAAGATAGAGTCTACTTCAAAAATAATGGAAGCAGGCTGCTGGTGCATAACATCAAAAATACGATACAGCTGCTTCAAGAGTAGTCTCTGGAGAAAGTTGAACATTGGTAAATAGCATAAGTTTGGAAGGGTTGATATTTCAGAAAATATTATGATGGCTGAATTGAGAAATATGTTAGAAATGTTAGAAATGGATCTACAGATACTTCAAATAGGGATGAAAAGGTGACAATTTAAAAGTTTCATATCATTAAAAATATATATATTAAAATGTTTGAAAATAAATGTAGTTTACAGCTATGAGTATTTCTATCCAAATTCAGATGTAAATTCTTATATAGCATCACTGTAAAGGGTAATATCTTGCTATAAATGCAAACTGTAGCCTTGATAAAGTTCTTCACCCAAGCTTTTGACTTGCTAACTAGCTAAATAATAGAAAATAGAAGTAGATATAATAGGAAATTTTCTAATAAGGATGAGAAGTGAATAAAGAAAAAAAGAAGAGTTTAGTCATTTTGAAGCAGTGAGCTCGCCAAATTTGGTAATGATACCTAAATATTCAGGATAATAAAACAAAAGAGATTGTAAAGATCTCCAGAAGAATATCTTTAATCTGGATTACTAGCCAACTAGATGACAAATGTTATGCAAATTAAATATGTATAAAGTGACTCACATCTGATTAAAAAAAATTCCACACATATGCTAATGGAATACAAGCTAGTCATATTTAACTTTCTTATAGCAGGTAGCTCAATGAAGATGTCAACTCAGTGAGAGGAACTATGAAGAAATCAATTCCATGTTAAGGACCATTGCAAATTCAAAATATAAATGGCAACATTGTAATGGTCTTATGGAAATCTGTGATATGTTCACATCTTTGGCACCTTGTACATTCTCTATGGACCTTCAGATATGATATTCTGATATTATTTGAAAAGGGATATTATAAAGCGAAAAGTGAGAGACGAGATTGATCAAAAGCATCAGGAGGTTCAGAAAATCTTGAAAGAAAAATACTAGGGCATTTGAGACCCTAGTTTTTAAAAAAGAGACTTAGGGTAGAGAGGAACAAGATGTATACAATCACTCATGGCATGAAAAAATTGGACAGGAAAAATATTCACCTTCTCTGACCAGAGTTCATCCAAACAAAAATAATTCATTCTACATTGCATTATAAATTCATTGTCATAATATATGGTGATGGTACTTAATGTGGATAGATTAGATATATTTGTTGAAAAATATTGTCTATAAAGAACTATTGATATAAATTTATATCTATAGTTACTTTCTAGTTGGCGACAATATACCAGAATGCATATTGCAGGGAAACAATGGTGTGGTTAGAATATGTTTCTATTTCCTATTTACAAACAGTATAATGGACAGAAGGAATAATCTTGAAGAACAGGAAGTAGAGCTACAACCAAGACAATTGTCAACCAAGTTATCTGAGTCTGGGACAAAATTGTAATTTAGAAAGCATCTTGAACATGATTGTCCCTAATTTTCATGAAGATAAAGGAAAGGAAAACACATTCAGACCTTTAGGACTCTGTATGTATAACCTTATTATAAAATAGTATTAGTTTATGTGTCCTTTGTTGTAAGTTTGGTCTACCTTAGATGGCTGATATGTAGAGGTATTCAGCTGACCATTTTGAGAACCAAAATGATGGACAATGAATCTTGACTGATATACCAGGAGTATTGTTGATTTTATACTTAACATATCAGTAAGCTCTGGATTTTGAAGTAGGATAAAAAGAATATTAATACTCCAATCTTAATGTTGGAGAAGACTCCTGAGAGTACCATGCACAACCAAAAAAGCAAACAAATGAATCATTTGATATGCTCAGCTGAGCGCATCATCCGCATCAAACTCCCCGAGCTGTACTCCATCTAACAACAAACGCTGCTGAACCAAAGCTAAGAAGATAGCGATGGACCCCAGCCATCCCAACAACAGACTGTTTACCACAATGCGGTCAGGAAAGCGTTTTTGCTCTCTGAAGGCAAACACAGAAAGAATGAGGAAAAGCTTCTTTCCACAAGTAATACGGACACTAAACCAGGAACCACAAGCACACTCAGGACCAAGAACCATGACTGCATCTAACTCCCACCTTCCTAACTACCCCTAACTATTCCTACCCCCACCCTCCCTTTTTACCTTAACTTGCCCGTGGTCACGGGCAGTCGCATAAGCATTTCACTGCATATCGTACCATGTATGACTGTGTATGTGATCAATAAGTTTGAATTTGAATTTGAACAAATGAACATTTATCATTGGGCACAAATAACCAGAGTCAAATTATCATATTCTGGACACATTATGCAAAGACATAGCTCTTTGGAGAAGTCTATAATGCTGAGAAAGGTGGATAGAAAGAGAAGAGAATATACACCAGCAATGTGATCTGAAGGACTAGGTTATGGACCTATCATCATGGACAACATCTATTTGGTTGCTTAGAGGCAACACAACTTTGACTGTACATGATCAATCAGTAGAGTTAGTTGCTCCATTTTCTTTGCCATGTTTTATATCTCATCTTAATCTCAACTGCCCCTTGAATTTTTCATTGCTTTGATAGTTGTCCCTGGAAAACTAGATGCATTGTCAATTTGAAAGCCCATCATATTTACTGAACTAGTTTTCTCATAAGATGGTTCTTCTTTATAGCCCCAATTTGCTTTCCATAGTTGTTTACTGTAGTGAATTACATTAAAAAGAGTTGTATGAGTGTTTCAATTGCATGACCTTTTCTATCTATATGGCTGTTACCAACAATTTATTCAGTACATTTGTTTCCTGTTAGAAAAAGGAACTTGTCATCAGCAGTTTTGAAAGTAGTTAGAGCTTTATTAATAAAGTGACAGCATGCTATTCTTTTGCTAGAAATGAGTTCAGACTGTTGAGCTGAAAATCTCATTTAGGCCATCATACACCATTCTTTCTCCTCTAATTATAATCTGCCTTGATATAAATTCTAATAGTTTCAAGTCTTTCTCCATTCAGCTACTGGCAATGTGTAACAGCAGCATTTCTCTTTAAATGTATTCTTTAGACAAAGCTGACATAATAGGCTATTTAAATGGGATTGGTTTAAAAGAAATATATATTCTAAATTTTAAGATACTCATTTAATTGTTTTACCTGCTGGATAGAGGAAGGAATCCTAGGCATGAAAGTGGTCACATGGAGATTGGATCTGATATGAAAATTTATTAGCACCATTCATTTTTCTTTTTTTTTTAATATTTTTTTATTTTCTTATATTTTACATATTATCACATATTAATCAAATCATATATAATCAAATAAACAGATATCTCTCCACATCAAAATAATTACAAAAAAAACTATAATAAAAATTCCATAGTTTCATATCTTTTTTTTCCAAGACGATATATCTTTGTGTGCTCACTGTGTTATCTGCATATCTTTTAGTTCATTAATTATCTTATATCATATTGATCATTTAAGGTACAAGCATTTTCAACTTCAAATCATCTTGCAAAATTTTCCCAGTTATTTCAATGTCATTTATATATCATTCCTCTTCTAAATTTAATATATCTGCTAAAACATCTTTAACAATCATTGTTACCCATTGTTACTGGGTGATGGCAGCAGAATTCTTTAACTGACAGGGTCTGCAATACGCCTTCTGTGGCTGACCTGGTGGGATAGATTGATATAATGAGACTAATATGTTCCATAGATAGCTTGGCCACATGTCTTGTAGGGTTTTATAGGTCACAGAAAATATCTTGAATTGGATCCAGAATCAAGCTGGCTCTAATGCAGTTCATGGAGAAAAGGTGTTAGATGTGCCCTTATTTGGGCACCCACAATTGCTCATGAAGATGGATTCTGCACCAGCTAAAGATTCTGGATTCTTTTCAAGGGTAGCTTCCTGAAGAGCAGGCATGTCAAACATGCTGCTCATGGGCTGCATGCAGCCAATTGCAAGTGCACCTGCAGCCCACACAGACAAGAAAGTTATACAGTGACTGGAAGCCCAGACTTGCGGCCCCAGAGGCAAGCCAGTTGTACGGGGTGCCTCCGGAGGCTTTTCCAGCTTGGCGCTGCTTCTTCATGGCCCTGGAGGCAAGCCACTCATATGGGGTGGCTCCGGGGGCTTTTCCAGCTTGGCAATGCTTCTCTGCAGCCCCAGATGCAAGCCATTCATATGGGACACCTCCGGGGGCTTTTCCAGCTTGGCACCACTTCTCTGTGGCCCCAGAGGCAAGCCACTTGTGCGGGGCACCTCCCGGAGCTTCTGGAGGTTGATGTCCTTTCTCCCCACCCCCCAGATAGTGGGGGGACTGGCAAGAAGGGGCATGAATCTTCAGAAGCTGCCAGCTGCTCTTCCTCCCTTTCCAAAGCTGCCTCCTGCTCTCTTTCCCACTTTCTAAAGTTGCCCGCTGCTTTTCACCCCTTTCCAAAGCTTTCTACCCCTTTCCAAAGCTGTCCCTGCTCTCCACCCCTTTCAAAAGCTTTCTGCCGCTTTTCGAGGCTTTCCGCTGTAATTTTCAGAAGATCTGGGATCTAGATCTCTAGAGTCGCTCAAGGGCCATATTGTCACATTTGAGTTATGATGAGGACTGCACTCTCTTCATTGAGTTGCTGGAATCAAGTGGCATACAAATTTAATAAATGGGGCATTGGTCTTACCTGATACACTTCTTCTTGTTATGCTGAGAACAGAATCCAGGATGGACGTGTCCCTATCAGATGATCTGTGACTGAGCCAATCAGAAAAGAGTCTGCCTATGCTGGTATCTCCAGTTATTTGGCAAAGAAAGATGATCGGGGCTCCTGCAGAAAAATAATCTCCACCTCCAAACATGATTAGTGAGAAAAGGTTCAGGAAATGTGGGTCTGGATTCTGTTCTCAGTGTAATGAGAAGGAGAATATCAGGTAAGACCAATACCCCTTCTCCATGAAGCTGATCAGTGGCATGAACCTGCTTCAAAACGCGATGACCAAAGGCTGCATCTGCGGAAGCATAGCTATCTACCATGTAGTGCCTAATGATAGGGTGACGTCCAAGTCGCTGCCCTACATACCTCTCCAATGTACGCCTGTGTCGCCCAAGCAGCAGTGGTAGCCACACTTCTAGTGGAATGTGCCGTTAACCCTGAAGGTACTGGCACCTGTTGGGAGTGATATGCATGAGACATACAGGCCCTGATCCACCTGCCAATGACTGTTGATGTGGCCTTACAGCCCATTAAGCCAGGAAGGAAACATACAAAAAGTGATTCAGATTTCCTTAATGTTGCGGTACGCTTAATGTATATCTTTAAAGCTCTGCGTACATCCAGGGTATGCCATGATTTCTCCCTGTCACAGGTAGGATGGGGACAGAAGTCTGGCAAAATTAACTCCTGGGCCCTATGAAATGGGGTATTGATTTTAGGTATAAAAGAAGGGTCTAATCGTAAGAGACTCTGTTAGGGTAGAAAATATATAGGTCCTTTTGGACCGGTAAGGCCGCTAGTTTGGAGATTTGCCTTGCTGATGTGATCACCACCAGAAAGGCAACCTTTACCAACAGGAAAATCTTAGTGGTTCAAATGGCACACCCGTTAGGTTGTTCAAAACTTGAGGAAGGTCCCATGTTGGATATCTGTGGATTGGACGTGGTTGCAAGTTAGATGCACCTCATAAAAAGGATCGAACCATGGGATGCTGGGAAAGAGACTGCACTGCGTTGCATCTGAGGACGGAGGAGATAGCGGCTACCTGCCATCGTATGGTATTTGGAGAGAGGCCTCTCTCCAAACCCTGCTGTAAGAAGTCTAAGAGCTGGGGAATCGTGACCTTGAAAGGATCTAATCCAGATTTTGTACACCAGGTGCAGAAAATTGTCCAAGTGGCCTGATAAATTCTGGTAGTAGAAGGACGCTGGGAGGCTTGTATCATACCGATGACTTTGGCCAAGAACGATTGAGCATTAGATGTCACCGCTCAGCCTCCAGACAGCCAACGTTAACCAATGAGGATTGGGATGGAACAGGTTGCCCTGCCTGAGTACCAGTTTGTTCTCGGGAATTCTCCAAGGAGGGTGAATAAACAACTCTACTAGATCTGCAAAACAAGCCCTCTGGGGCCAGTGAGGGGCTACGAGAAGGAGCTCTGCTCTCTGACATAAAATCTGTTTGACAACTCCTGGAATAAGAGGAAGAGGGGGAAAGGCATACAAAAGACCTGGAGGCCAGTTACAGTGTAATGCATCCATCCCCTCTGCCCCCTGTGTGAAATAGCAGGTAAAAAATCTTGGAACCTGATTATTTAGAGGAGTTGTAAAGAGGTCAACTACAGGAGTGCCAAATCCAAGTGTTATCTCTGAAAAGAGGTCTGGATGAAGCTGCCATTCTGTGTGATTTACAATAGCTCTGCTTAAGTGGTCAGCTCTGATATTTTCCACCCCTGAGATGTGCTGCGATTTAAGTGAGGCTACTTGGCGCTTGGCCCAAAACCCTATCCTTAGGGCTTCCTGCATGACAGCTCTAGAATGAGTTCCACCTAGTTGATTAATATGGGCCTTACCGGCCACATTGTCTGTCCAAATCAAAACATGAAGATCCCTGATTTGAGGTTCAAAATGTCAGAGAGCTAAATGGATGGCTCATAATTCTAACCAGTTAATGTTGTTCTTTAAGTTGAGAGAAGACCATTGGCCCTGAGCCATGAGCATATTGAGATGTGCCCCCCCCCCCAGCCAAAAAGACTAGCATCGGTTGTGATGGAGATGTAGTCTGGATCCTTGAAGGAGACACCCTTTTGCAAAGCTGGCGAGAGCCACCAGGTAAAGGAGCGTATGACCTCAGGAGTGATCGAGACAATGGTACGAGAGTTGCTGTGGCTAGATCTTTGGAAGGGAAGCAAAAACCACTGAATGGGTCTCACGTGAAGTCTGGCCCATGGTACTATGTCTATGCATGAGATCATCATGCCTAAGATTTTTGACAATTGTGCTATAGGGTGTTTCTGATACTTGTTCAATTCCTGTATCAAAGCCTGGATATTAGTCTGTCTCTTCTGGGAGAGAAATACCTGACAGGCTAGGGTGTCGATAATTGCACCTAAACGTTGTAAGCGGATGCTGGGTGTGAGATGGCTCTTATCGAAATTGACCAGGAAACCGTGAGCCTCAAAGGTGTTCACAGTGACCTGGATGTCAGATAGTGCAGAGTGATACGAGGAAGACTGAATGAGAATGTCATCCAGGTAGCACTGAATACGAATGGGTAAGGATCTAAGGTAAGCCATTACTGGAGCCAGTACTTTAGTAAAGGTCCGTGGTGTTGAAGATAAACCAAAAGGTAAGGCCCTATATTGAAAATGGAGTCCTGCAAAGCAGAACCTAATATAATGTCTGTGCGCTGGGTGAATTGGAATGTGGAGATAGTCCTCGGACAGGTCAATAGACACCAGGAAGTCGCTCTTCCTGACGGTCTCCAAGATGGAATGGAGAGAGTGCATCTTGAAATGATGATATTTGATACGCACATTTAATTGTTTGAGATCCAGAATAACCCACCATTCTCCCAAGACTTTGGGGACCATAAAAATGATTGAGTAGAATCCCCTACACCTCTGGAATGGTGGGACTGGTTTTATAGCCTGGATCTCAAGGAGATGAAGAATAGCTTGTTCCATGAGAGAGCATCTAAGTGGTTCAGTGGGACATGAGTAAATGATAAAACGCCTCGGGGAGATGGAAGAGAATTCTAGAATCAAACCCTGTCTGATAATGCCTAGCACCCACTTGTTCGTGGTTGTGGATTCCCACTGGTGGAGGAATAAGCTTATCCTGCCTCCAATTGGAGCCTGATGCTTTGATCTAGCATGGCTTCCAGAAGGGGCAACCTCCCGTTGCCTTAAAGGGCCATTTGGCCTGTAATGGGGGGCGGTACCTGTCTCTAAACCAGTCCGGAGGTCTTTCTGGTCTCCTGTAATACAGCTGCTGGGTGGTGTCAGGTGCTGAGTCTGCTCTTGGACAACGAGCGTAAGGTGTGAAGATCTGGTCTCTTTCGCTGTGATGGGAGGATCTTATTTTTGTCTTGGTTTTCCACCAATAGTGGATCCAAGACCTCACCAAAAAGCTTTCCACCCTGATAGGAGCTAGAGCAGGTGTGGGCAAAGTTTTTGACTGGCGGGCCAAACTTTTTGACTCGCGGGCCACAATGACGGGCTCCCCCTCCCCCAGCCCCCCACCCCCACCCTTACTCCCCCTCCTGCAGCCCCCCCCTCCCCCACGTGTCTTTGCAGGCGTGGGATGCCAAACGCAGCAGCTCTGGATAAGAAGGTAAGAGGGCGGCGGCCAGGAGGGGGGGCATGCGCGCGCTTCCGCAGCAGCAACGCCAGCTCTTCTCCCACCGCCCAAGTGCTGCTGATGGCGAAGAGTGGCTCCAGCAAGACGAGCATGCACTCCATCGCGGAATTTAGTTGGCAAAGTGGAACTCATGCTTGTCTTGCTGGAGCCGCTCTTCGCCATCAGCAGCACCTGGGCAGCGGGAGAAGAGCTGGCGTTGCCGCTGCAGAGCCGCGTGTGCACCCGCCCCCCCTCGCTCCTGCCCGCCATCCTCTTACCTTCTCCAGGGCTGCTGCATTCGGCGTCCCACACCTGCAAAGACACGCAGGTGTCAGCAGCCTGTCCCGCTTCGCCGGGCGGCTCCCCGCAGCCCTCCCCGGATGGCTCGGTGGCCTCTTCGGCAGGAGAGGGCCCCGGCAGGCGCGGAAGGGTGCGGAGCATCCCTGTGCTCCGGACTAGCCCTGCGGCTGAGGGGCGCGGGGGCAGCAGACGCTCATTGTCATCATCCTGTGCCCAGCCCCAGCCTCACGTAGGTGGCTCGCGACGCACCAATCACCGAGGCAGCAGCGACCCTAGAGCGACCCTCCAGCGAACCCGCGGGAGCCATGCTTCTTGAGGGTGCCACGCTCTCAGGTACGTTGCCGCTGTCAGTGAGGGCAGAACTAGTTCCACGGGCTGGATTAAAAAGCCCAACGGGCCGGGTGTGTCCCGCGGGCCATAGTTTGCCCATGTCTGCCCTACTCTATTGTTTATTTTCCCTAATATCTATTTTGGTCTCTACCTCCTTTCCAAACACCATTGCCTGATTCTTCAATTTTAATTTCTTTTTTAATTCTCCAGTTCTCTCTCCTTATTTTATTTCATGTATCATTACTTTTAATATTGTCCCTTTTAAATCCTTGTTCTCCTGATTGGATCACTGCTTTTATTTCTATATCTGCTTTTTTATTTGTCTCTTCCATTTCCTGTGCATCTTGTCTGATGATCTCTTTATGTAGTACGGTATCTGTTTTTTTCTCTGTAGTCTCTAAGTCTTTACATCCCCTTTTTCACCATTTTCTTATCTCTCAAATTAATGATGCCATCTCCTCCCAATTCTTTATTTCTTCTTGAAACATCTCATTTAAATTTATTGTATCCATCTTTTATCCAGTGCTCCAACAATCATATATTCATTTATTAAATCAGGTCTCAAAGACTTCAAAAATCTCTTTAATCCAAAGTAGATTTTTCTTTCTTTCTTTTTTAAGTTTCAATTGTAATGTGCTTCTATATTTATTTATTTAATTTATTTAATTTAATTTATATACCGCCCCCTCTCCCTCAGGACTCGGGATATATGATAGCAGGTGGCACTGTTGAATCCAGTTTCCAGTATTTAATAGTTCTTTTTAATTTGTAATATCATTTTCAGTGTTCTAAAGTATTAATTTTTGAAATCCATAATACCAGCAGCAAGTGCCTGTCTAAAACAACACTCTTCCAATTGTAAATCCAAATTTCTGCATTTTTAATTGGTGCCTTCCCCTTTAAAACTCTCTGTTCTGTTTAGACTCCTTTTTTTTTCTTCTCTCTTTCCCACTGTTAGTTCACTGCCTCTTCCAAAATAGTTGGAGACACTTTCTTTTGAATAGTCTTTTGAGTTTGAAATTAAAATAGCAAAGATTCTTCTCACCCAGCTCCAAACATTGCTCACACTCTCTGCTCCTGCACTGCGCTTAGTTGGTCTCATTAGCTGTCACAGCTTCGGGCAGACCAGAGGTGAAATTCAATCGGTTCACACGGTTCTATAGAACTGGTTATTAGAAGAAATTTCCTTTTGGTTTTTTTTCTCACTTTGCAAGGTTAATCCTGTAAAGATTAACTTTACAAGGTTAATCCTGTAAATAAGGCAGTTGTTTCTAGCCTAATCTTTATTGC
>JAEANM010021770.1:0-11760 GCA_017656035.1 Myanophis thanlyinensis
GGGGCGTCCGGGTAAATTTATAAAATTTATAAAACCCGCCCGGACGCCCCGGACTGGCCGTAAAAAGAGGACATGTCTGGCCAAAAGAGGACGGTTGGTCACCCTATGTTAAGCGAATCTGGCTTCTCCATTGAATTTGATTGCCAGAATGTCCCAAAAGGTGATCATATGACTCAGGGACACGTCATAAATACATGCAGTTTGCAAAGCGTTTGAATTTTGATCATATGACCAGGAGAATGCTGCAATGGTTGTAAGCAGTGGTGCTATTCAGCCTGGCCGCAATGGTTCTACCGAACCGATAGTGGCGACAATGTTTGGCCCCACCTACCCACCCCTGCCCTTTCCTGTGCTGTATCCCCTTCTTTTTTTTTTTTTTTTTTTTGTGCTTACCTGAACTGCGCAGAATAGCTGTTTTGCATGCCTCCACAGCCTTCCCAATCACCCGGGCTGTCTCCGGTAAGGAAAAACTTCCACTTTAGAAGCTGCACAGCAGCGCGGATGGTACATGCGCGCACGAAGCGAGGATGCACCTGCAAAATGCACATGCATCCAACCAGTAGCAAAACAAAACCAGTTGCATTCCACCACTGGTTGTAAGTGTGAATAAGGGTCATAAGTCACTTTTTTCACTGATGTTGTAACTTCAAATGGTCACTAAATGAATGGTTGTAAGTTGAGAACTACCTGAACTTCCTTAACTTTTCAAGGAGTGGAGAAATATTATCACCTCCTGCTACAGATTTCTCTTTGCAAAGCTAAGAATCCCCAGTCTCTTCAATTTCTCTTGGTTTTTTTGTAAATAGACCAGAAAGCTTTGACTAAATTCAAATTCAAATTTATTGAATTGACTATTGGGTGGTTTTAAATTTTTAAGGAAAAGTAAAGTTGAAATATATATATCTGAAATAAAGGTGAAAAATATATAGCTGGCTCTTTCAACTCTGATCAACATAGATTATTAAAACAGTTAGCAAGACTATTATTAGTTGTGAATGCATTTCTTTCACTTGATCTTGAATACTGGAAAGTCCCGATGAAACTTTTACCTCATGGATATGTGATGGGGGGAAAAAAGTGACTCAGATTCCTTTCAAACTTTGAAGATATTTTATTTGGTTTCAAGCACTGGAACAGTTTCACAGAGCGAAACCTTTCTCCGTCTATTTTCTCATGTTCAGAAATGAGTTCCAGATTTTAGTAAAAGAGAATATATGTAGCTCTGTCTTGAACTGTGAAGTCCTTAGTGCGAGTCACACATGCTAACTCTAATTTTATTATAAGAATATACTGTAATAACAGACTTGTGCAAGTTTGAAAGCACTTCCTTCTCCCTTACTTTATCTTCTTGTGAAAGTGTCCTGTATGACTTTCTCTGTTTACAGTTCTGGGACGGACTCTGATTTCTTCAAGAGCATTGGTGGCGCAGTGGTTAGAGTGTAGTACTGCAGACTACTTCTGCTGACTGTCGGCTGCCTTCCATCCTTCCAAGGTGGGTAAAATGAGGACCCAGATTGTTGGGGGCAATATGCTGACTCTGTAAACCACTTGGAAAGGTCTGGAAAGCACTAGAAAGCAGTATATACTTAAGTCTAAGTGCTATTGTTATCTGACGGTTTGTCTTGTTCCTCAAGGTTATTTTTTCTTCCTATTGCACATCATATCAGACCTAAAAGGACTTTCATTTTTTAATCAGATACATTTATGTTAGATTAGTCTACCCAAAGATTACTACTGGTTCAGAATGTGGTGAGATGTACAATTCTGAGTGCTTCATGCTTTGTTTATGTTACACCTACTGCTGAGCACACTGCACTGACTTCTAGTTTAATTTCATATGCTGCTGATAATTTTTAAATCCCTGAAAAGCATAGGGCCAAATCATTTGCAAAACTGCCAAAGGCAACAATGAGGCTCCCCAAATTGTGTGTTCTACTGCATTCTTAACTACTTGAAATCCTTGATTAGTCTTCAAGGGCAAGCCTTTGTAAAACATCAGACTGCCCAAACTTGAACATTAGTAATCATCACAAAAAAGGTTTAGTTTGTGAGTGTTCCATGGCTTCCATGTATAAAATTGCTTTTAATGTGTTGGTATATTAGGGCATATTAGGTTAAGACCTCACCACCCAAAATAAATTTATCTGATCCAGAAATAAAGGAAGGCCAGTCTGGCATGCTGACTTCTGTTGATGACCACATTGTTTCCAATGAAACAATGAAGCAATCAACTTTTAAAATAATCTGCTCTAGATTTTTCCCAGATAAATGATGTGAGACTGTCTGGCTATGTTCCTCAGGTTCCCCTTCGTTTTTTCCTGATGTTGAAGTTAACATTTGTTCTTCCTGTCTTTGTGTCATCTGTCACGTTGCCTATTCTCCAGAGGACATTATGTAATAATTTGGCAATCATACTTCAAGATGTAACCATTTGGCCCTGGACATTTCAACTAAACAGTTGACCAAGTTTCTAACCATCCTAAATTTCCATCCTGCGCCTTCAGCTTTCTTTCCAGCATATCTTCTTGTTTCTTCCTTGCTATATCCTCTTGTTAGAAAAAAAATAACTGGACCAAAGTAGGATTTCCATAGTTTTTCCCTTCCCTTGTCACATATCACTACCATGGCCACTTAATATATTCATTTATTTCTTTTCTTCTTTTTTTTTTGAAGATATCTAAAAGGATCTAGGACAATTCGCTGCAGCCAACTGGCCAACTCATCATGCCCAACTTGCTACAGTACAACTCACCGCGGGACAAGACGTACACCAATATCAACATAATGATGGAACAGAATTGTTAAACAAAGAATGCAAAAGGAGTGACAAAATGAAATATGAATCACAAAAATTAAAACAATTGTTTACTTATTTTAAATAATTAAATTAAATTGCTGAAATGCCCAGGAGGAGTTGTTCCATAGCAAGTTAGCTGCACTGAGTTGGCCATGGTGAGTTGTCTGTGGTGAGTTGTCCCATTCTATATGTTAGCATGCTTCACCAAACTCATTCAAAACTTCTCCTTTCCTGAGAAGATATAGAGTTGTATCATGTAATCCATTTTCAAAATGTAATCAACTTTCTGCAATAATCATAGTTTTGCTCTTCTCCCATCTATCTTAGGCTTCTTTTCCCATGAAATAAACAGCTTATCTTAAAACATCCTATGAGATAAATACCAGAAAAAACTGTGCCCAGAACAGCAGAACCTGGAAAAGATTCCACTTCTGAAGAATGCATCATTTGAAAAATCTTGTGAAAAGGACTTGTGTGTATAGGTGTGTTACTGCATTATCTAAACCAGCTGTATAAACATTTCTAAGAGGCAAGGGGCCAGCACACATTCTTCATTCTCTGACTTTCTTCTTCATTCAATTATCTGAACATGTCATATTGAATATGACTAGACCAGGGGTGGGCAATTGTGGCTCTTTTATGACTTGTGGACTTCAAATCCCAGAATCCCTGGGCAAGGCAATCTAAATAAAATGGAGGAAACATTTTGACATGTAAGGGTTCCTTAGAATTAAACCTTACAATGTTTTCTCCATTTCATTTAGGTTGCCTTGCCCAGGGATTCTGGGATTTGAAGGCCCCTGGTCCTAAAAGAGTCATAGTTACTCACTCCTGGCTTAACCCGTACACTTACACCTCAAAACATTTCCTCCATTTTATTCAGGTTGCCTTGCCCAGGGATTCTGGGATTTGAAGTCCACAGGACATAAAAGAGCCATAGTTACTCCTCCCTGGCTTAACCCTTACACTTACACCTCAAAACATTTCCTCCATTTTATTTAGCTTGCCTTGCCCAGGGATTCTGGGATTTGAAGTCCACAAGTCATAAAAAAGCCACAATTGCTCAACCCTGGTTTAGAAGAAGAACATGTAATGGTTGGTTTTTGGAGCCTGACAATTCTTAATTATATTTCACTCTGCTGGAGGCTCCTTGTTTAGCTTTTTACCTCCTCCCCAAATAATTTCTCATAAGCATCATTATTGTTTTGTGTTTTTATTTTCTCTTTTCCTCTTAAGTGTTTTTCAAATCAAATCCATATCATGGTTATAAACAAGCACACAGAAGGTGGTGTACAGTCCTTAAAAATGCATAAAGAATACATTAAGAGTACAAAATAAACACTTAAACCTAAGAAAGAATTATATATATAAAAACTAGAAGATATCAGAATTAAAACTAAAAGTATATATAAAACCCAAAAATCTAAAAGAAGACGTAGCAGCATTAGCTGGATATAAAGGATCATATAAGGTTAATATATGAAAGGCTACATTTCTCAAGCTACAAAGCACTCCAGTATGGCAAATTAGGTAGGAGATGACCAGGCTAAGCCTGAGGATAGGATCAAATGTGTCATTAGGCTGGAGTCCCTATGCCCCCGTAAGAGACCTAAAGCCAGCCCCCACCTCCCGGTCCATTGACTCTTATCCGCAAACAATTTGTCTTGACTATTAGTAGATCAGATTCTCGTCTATAGGTAACATGGAATAAACCTATAGTACTTTTGAACCCTGTCCTGGCTCCTGGCTTCCTTTGCCAGATATTAGGTGGTCATTATATCTAATTTATAATATTGGTCATCATATAATGAATTTTGAGCATACAAAACCTAGTAATGTATTAGTGGTGGTAGGGTTGGTATTACCTCATCTCCTAACCCCGTGATGGCATGCAGAGCCATCTTGCTGGGCACACAAGCTATCAGCCAACTACCTCCAGGTGAGCATGCACTTGTGATTGCACATGCACACATGCATGATTGCAGAGACCCAGCTGGTCTTTGGGCCTCCGCTGTGCATGTGTACGATTGTAGCAGGAAATCCAGCTGGTCTTTGGAGTTCTCCTGCGCATGCACATGCAATTGCTCATGTGTGCATGAGTGCCTGCATGCAGCATGTGTGCATTGCACATGCAAAAGCAGCATGCATGCACAGATGGTGTGGTTGCACATGCAGCACACATGGAGGAACTGCACACAAGTGTGGATGGCATGTGCAAAGCACATACTTTTTGGCACTCGGTAAGTAAAAAGTTCGCCACCACTGTCCTAACCCATTCTCTTATCTTTCTATAGTCTTTTCTCTCAGCCCTCCTTTTCTCATGGTCACGAGTGGCTGCATAAGCATTTCACTGCATATCATACTGTGTATGACTGTGAATGTGACAAATAAAATTTGAATTTGAATTTGTGTCAGAAAACAATAGTCTGGTATAAAGTTATCTTATGTG
This sequence comes from Myanophis thanlyinensis, assembly GCA_017656035.1. Classification (NCBI taxonomy): domain Eukaryota; kingdom Metazoa; phylum Chordata; class Lepidosauria; order Squamata; family Homalopsidae; genus Myanophis; species Myanophis thanlyinensis. The sequence continues at coordinate 5,247 of JAEANM010021770.1, forward strand.
CCCCCACTATGCAATAATAGTGAGATAAAATGCCTCTGTCCTACACAGCCTTCACTGTCTAGAGCAAGGGTCACCAACCAGTGGTTCATGGAACACTGGTGGTCCATGAGAAAATTTTGGTGGTCTTCAGAAAAATTATATGTATTTTCTATATTGCACTAAATCAGGGGTCGGTCATTAGGCAGATCATATTAGTGGTCCGTGGGATTTAAAATTATGAATTTAGTGGTCCATGAGATCCAAAAGGTTGGGGACCCCTGGTCTAGAGTCACAGGGGCCTAATCTCTCTGGATAAGGAATCTTCCTGTATTGGCCCTCAAGGATAGTCAGTGGAATGTAGGACATTGTGCCAGAGTAAAGACCTTTCTATTAGGTATTTAAAGTTTAGTTAGGTAAACCAGGTATAGGTAATATAGTTGGAGCCATTGGCAATAAATATGGATCCTAGCTTTTCAGTGTTCCTTATTTTCTTTGGTATAATCTTCTGAAATTATCTTTTTCTCTTCATAGATATTATACATGCTATAATATATAATTGTCTCCTGTAGAATTTTTCTCATCTACAATTTCATTCAGACCTCATTCCACCAAACATAATTTTTAATCTTCATATTAGCATAAAAGTAAAAAAAAGGTAAAGGTTTCCCCTGGGCAGTCATGTCTGACTCTAGGTGCTCATCTCTGTTTCTTAGCCAAGGGATCCAGTGTTATCCGAAAATTCCTCTAAAGTCATGTGGCCGGCATGACTATATGCCCAGGCATAGGGAACACTGTTATCTTCCCACTGAAGTGGTACCTATTTATCTACTTGCATTTGCATGCTTTCTAATTGCTAAGTGGTCAGGAGCTGGGATAAGTAACAGAAACTCACCCGTTGTGCAGTGCTTCTGTCTTGAACACAACCATCAGCCTGGTGAGATTCGAATTGCTAAATTGCAGGCAGCCAGCAGTCAGCAGAAGTAACCTGCAGTACTCTAACTAATGTGCCACCACTTAATAATTCTTTTACCCTGTTCCAAGCAAATTCCACACCTACTTTTGGATAACCACTTTGTATTTACTATTTAGGGAGTTGAATCTGTCTTCTAATACTTTTTCACATATCTTATTTGCCTGCAGTCGTTCTGTTTTGTTCTTTTTGTTTCAATTCTTGTTCCTTGTCTGCTTTATTTTCTCAAGATTAATTCTTGGCACTATCCTTCATCACTACTATGTCCTTCACTAATTCTTTCACACACACACCCCACCACCATAAACTGTCAAATCAAATGCTTTTAAATTTATATTCATTTCTCTACCATACACATGGATAGACATAGGCTTAAACCCTATATTTATGCTTATCTTTTTCTAAGCAGGCACTCACCGTTCCCATGCATTTGCCTTCAAATAGCCCAACAGCTTTTCTGTTTTCTAGCTTCTTCTTTCCACCAATCTGTTTCCTTCATGCAACTTTCCCTGCTCAACCCCATTAATTTAAAACATGGTGCAATTTCCCAAAATTCATCTCTGATTCTTCCATGATCACTAATTCACTGCAGCATGACGCACAACATCAACCTATGAGTTCCTATTTCATACAAACTTATAGTAATAGTTGACATTACTTCATACTTTCTGAGATGCCTTATAGTTTTTTATTTATAATTAAACCTACAACTTTACTTCCATTCAGGCATTTATCAAATCCACTCCATAAGATCGGGCTGTCTTCATTCAGATTTATTACGTTCTTCCTTTTTACTTTCACAGCATACATATTTTAATTTCAATCCTTAATTCATACTTTTAACATTTACTAATCTTCTAAAATTCTCTGGCCAGCACAAAGAGGTACATGTGAATATAAAGATGGTTTCATGGCACATGAAGTTTCTACACTTTTGTGGTTAATTTGGATTTATATTTCCAGTGTTCAGAGTCGGGAAGGTATTTTATCTACTTACATTGTTAATCATTTAGAACCTGTGAAAATGATGGTGCCTATGTATGCAAATCAAATCAAATCAGATTGTATTCATCACATGCACAGACATACATAGTACGAAATGCAGTGAAATGTGTATGCAAATGTGCAAGCAAAGTTATATAACCCCCCCACTCACCCAATACCTAAGTAAAATAACGTATTCTCCAGTATATCCTCTTCCACAAAACTGATGCGCACATTTTTATTTTGAGAAAATCCAGACTTCAAAATTGCCTGGAAATTGCACTTTCCACTTATCACAATCCTCTCTCTTGGGTACCCATATCTGTTTGTGGCCATGGACTTTCCATAAGGATTTATGGCTTCATGTTTCAGGATTAAATCTCAGCAGGAAGGCTTAATTCCTGTTCTGAAAAGCAATGAAAATATTTCCCAATGCATGATCATGGAGACCCATCTGAATCATATCAACAATATAGACATGCAGATTTCTGTGGGACATGAAATTTTTATATACGTCAAACACGTAATCATATGCGTACAATGACATCTTGCCTATAACATATACCTTCATAGAACTGGCTATATTTCAGCAGCATCTATGCCAGCATTGCAACCTAATGTCTTTTATGTATATCGTAATCTCATCTTCAAGAAATCTTACCTCAGGAAAATATTTCAAGTTCAACTTACGACCACAACTGAGCCCACTGTTGCCAAATGAAAAATTTGTTTAAGTGAGTTTTGGCCTATTTGATGACACAGTTGTTAAGTGAATCATTGCAGTTGTTGAGTTACTAACATGGTTGTTAAGTGACTCTGGCTTTCCCATTGACTTTGCTTTGTCAGACGGTCACAAAAGGGGATCACATCACCCTGGGACACTGCAATCGACATAAATACAAGTCAGTTGCCAAGCATCCAAATCACATGACCATGAGGATGTTCCAACAGTTGTAAAGTGTGAAAATGGTCATAAGTCACTTTTTTCAGTGACTTTGTAACTTTGAACTGTCACTACAGTTGGACAATTGGAGTTAGGGTTAGGCCTTCATGAGGCCTACAGTATTTCCCTGAAAATAAGACCTAACCAGAAAATAAGCTCTAGCTGGTTCCCCCCCCCCCGGATGCTTGTAATATAAGCCCTTCCCTCCAAAATAAGCCTCAAGTAAGATTGTCAGCTAGATGGGCTCATTTAGTACTGTGGTTTCCTGAAAATAAGACCTAACTGGAGAATAAGCCCTAATGCATTCTGGAGCAAAAAAATTAATATAAGACCCGGTCTTATTTTCGGGGAAAACACGATAGTTCAAAAATGAAATTTATCACAGATTCTATACTCAAGATGCCAATTAACCACTTTCTCAGAGGAGAACCTTATCTTCTGTTAGATAGCAAAACATTCCTTCCTTCTAGCAGGTTCTTGACTTCAGCTGACAATCAATAACTCAGTGGGAAGACAAATGCAATCCCGAAATGATAACAGAAGCAAATGACAAAAAGCAGACCCCAAATTTAGTGTGGTATATAGATAAGGTTTACAAATGCAGAATGGTATTTCTTTCCTAACTTTATTATAACAACACACCATTAATGTACCGCATTAATATTGTTAATGCTGTTTGAAAATTGATGTATATAAAGAGTAAAAATAATATTACACCATAATTTTTAGCGTTATCTATTGTCAAAGGGTAGTCAATTTAGGAAGATTATTGAATCAATCAACTTCATTATATTCTTCAGATAGTCTACAAAACCCAGCTTATCATCAAAATATAAATTGCAACAGCAGGAAAACCACAATTCAAGAGACAAGAGATTCAACAATCAAACAGAAATGTAGTTGGCAAAAAGATCCACAAGGCAGATGTCATTTATTTACTTATTTGTTTTATAACCAAATGAGTTTCCCAATTTCTGAATAAACCTTGTTAAATGAAAACCCTATTTCCAGCTCATGGAATTTCCAAAGCTCCTTCCTTTTATTGATTTCCATTGCATGTGTCATTCATTCACTATAAACACTAGACTCAATGTATTGCTTTGTTTTGATTGAGTAATAGCGTAGTAGTAGCATCACCATCTACCTAATTCTATTTTTCTTACCAAGTTCAGACGTGGGGCTAAGATGCTTCCTTTAAATGAGAAGGAGTAGCAGAAAGTTTCTAATGTGCTTCTAAACAAATCTGAATACTTTTTTCAAAGTTGCTATATCTTAAGATGTATCAGCAAAAGTCCTACATTGGTTGTACATTGCTTGCTATGGATTAATGTCACTAATTTATCGATAGGACAAGACACAAAGCCTTTCCTTCTGCCCCTGAATTGTTTAATGAAGTTGAAGTGGTTTGTCTAGTCCACTTTCAAAATACAAGTATGCCAAAAAGAGAAATTATAGGTTTTTAGCCCATAAGGATTTGAGCACCGAGACATCAAAAAGGGAACTATGTGAATCAGTTCCTGAACAGACAAGCCTGTGTTTACACCTTTTATGTTTGAAATATGGTATAAAACCACAGTTATGCTCAAAATAAACAACAAGACTTACGTGTGAACATTTCTGTATGTTTTTTCATTCATTTGTATCTGACTGTACGTCTGTGTAGAAGTAGCTGAAAGGTTGTGATACATTGCCTGGAGGGCACCACTGAATCACTTTTTAAGTGTGTTGATTTGTTGCTGAATAAATTGGGTTGAATTTTTATTTTGTGTACATACACGGAGACACCCACACAATAGTTTCCAGTTGGATCAACGATTATGGCAAGATAAGGGGAAAGCCCACGTCTACAAGAATCTTTTGACTAGCTCCAACGGGTCAATCAGTTATAACCCTTCATGAACTGGAGATGCTGATGACATCATGCTCTTGCCACTGTTCATTTAAAGTACTGTAATCTGCTTTACAGGGGGCTATTATTAAAGATAACTCAGAAAGTGCCTCTAGCAAAAACCAAAGCTATCCTCTTGCTGATCAGTAACTCTGTTTTTGTAATGGTATGTGAAAGTAACCTTGGGAGGAAGAGATGCTGCCTAGGGAGCAGGCAGATAAGAGACAGCATAACCAACACCTGCGTAGGAGCCTCCCTACATTCTTGGGCTGTAAAGAAGATGGTTGGGGGGATTGTACCGGAGGTGAAATTCAGCCAGTTCGCACCGGTTCTATAGAACCAATTATTAGAAGAAATCTCCTTTTGTTTGTTTTCCCACATTGCAGGGTTAATTTTGTAAATAAGGCAGTTGTTTTTAGCCTAAACTTTATTGCCTTGCTCACAGAAACTGCCTCTCCCCTTTTACATTGTAACTTTGGTGATGTTTAATCCTGTAGTCACTCCCACAGAACCAATAGTAAAAAAAAAATTGAATTTCACCACTGGATTGTGCTTTCAGATTTGCAAGATTCTATTAATGTAAAAAGGTAACAGTTTTCCTTTTCAGTCATGTCTCTATGACTCTAGGGCAGGAGCGGAGGTGAAATTTGCTAATACTAGTAGTAAATTTTCTAAATAGTTCAGAGAACCGGTTATTAGAAGAAATCTCCTTTTTTTTCCCACTTTACATGGTTAATCCTGTCAGGAAGTCAGGAAAAAAACATTCTGGTGTTGTTTCTAGCCTAATCTTTATTGCCCTGCTTACGGAAAATGCCCACCCAGTCACATGACCCCCCACAGCCATGCCCACCAAGCCATGCCCATAGAACCGGTAGTAAAAAAATTTGAATTCCACCACTGGGCACGGGGGTGTCAAATTGGTGGCCTGTGGGCTGGATGCATCACACACAGTCCACACCTGCTCCAACTCCACAAAGGGGAAAACTGTCACGAAACATTATGTGATGGCAACATGACATGGCGAGTTTGACACCTGTGCTCTAGGGCATGGTGCTCATCTCCCTTTCTTGGCCAAGGGAGCCAGTTTTGTCTGAACATAATTTCTTTTGTCATGTCACCAGCATGACAATATGCCAAAGGCACACAGAACGCTGTTACCTTCCCACTGAAGTGGTACCTATTTATCTTCTCGTGTTTGCATGCTTTTGAATGGCTAGGTGGGCAGGAGTTGGAGCAAGGAATGGGAGCTCACCCCATTGTGCAGAACTTGGGTCTTGAACCCAGACTGTCAGCTCTCCAGCTGACAAGCTCAGCATCTTTAACCACTGAGCCCTCATCCTTCCGCCTCTTTAATGTATCTTTACAATAAAGTAGAGTCAGTTTATCCAGTTGTGTTTCCTATTTGCTCTACCTGGTAAGGTTAACAGGTGTCTCAGAATAATATGGTGGGAGCTGCAATGGCTGGTAGTAGGATTCCAGGCCCAGCTCAAGTTACTGAGTCATGTTATTTCTGCTGCTCGAGATAGCATCTGCTTACTTTATATAATCTCTCAGGGATAGCATGCAGAAGATGCCCACGTGATAGATTATGGGGGTGGGATCCAGAGGATGAAATTCTCATTAATATCCCCCTCACTTTAGAACAGGATTAGCTTTGAATTCACATTACCATGGTATGATTTGACTGCTTATTGTACCCCATGACTATCATTAAGTGTTGTATCTTATGATTCCTGCCATATGTACCATT